>CAVNZG010000101.1:0-35690 GCA_963693315.1 Diogma glabrata
TAATTTTTATTTTATAAGAACTGAATCTAAAAAATTATGGTGCAAATTATGAAACTTTTTGCAATCCATACAATTTTAGAGCGATCTAGTTTCGAACCAATGAGAAAATTTTAAACTTTAAAAAAGTTTATCATTCTCATCAGGGCTAGCCGACTAGATAAACTCTACCAAAAAATGTCAACGCTAATGTATATAAACCAAAAATTAGGTTACAACTCTAGCGAAGTGTAAAAACAAAAAATTTACATAAACATACATTTAATAAATTCAGGAACTTCACTTCAAACCCAAAATAGTCGCTAAACTTTTAAAGGGGTTAAACATCAACAAAGCATCAGGAATGGACAATATTCCACCCATTATTTTAAAAACCTTTTCCAAAGAACTTGCACCAACTATAACTAAAATATTCTACCAATCCTACAAATCTGGTATATTTCCCTCATGCTGGAAGTTGGCAAATGTCCAGCCCGTCCCCAAAAAGGGACCAAAATCCGATATCTCAAATTATAGGCCAATAGCTTTACTATCGGTCCTATCCAAAGTCTATGAGCATTATATTAATACACATATTTCAAAATTTCTGGAAGAAAATCATTTAATATCCGACAGCCAATACGGTTTTCGAAACAAAAGATCAACTACCGATCTATTAAACTATGTAGCGCATTGTTGGAACAGCATACTTGATAAAGGTGGTGAAACATACGTTATCGCTTTAGACATCTCCAAGGCATTCGATCGAGTCTGGCATGCCAACTTAATCAACAAGCTCGTTGCGTACGGTTTTCATCCCAATGTTGTGAAGCTGATTCAAAATTTTCTATCCGACCGATACATTTCGATAACCTTAGACGGATATTCTTCTGAGTCTAAACTAATTAACGCTGGTGTACCCCAAGGCTCAGTATTGTCCCCAACCCTATTTTTGATTTATATCAACGAATTGTTGAAAATCACCAGCAACCCAATAAATAGTTTTGCAGATGATAGTACTCTGCACAAGTCGTTCGAGCCCCTTCCTTCAAAAGGTAAAATGCACGAACGAATTAATCCTGCCCGGAGAGACGCTGCCATAAACGTGAACAAAGACCTGAATAAAGTCGCCGACTGGGGTGACCAAAACCTTGTAAATTTCAACTCCACCAAAACACAGCTGTTGATTGTTTCCAGATTAAAGACCGAGTTCCCCAAAGATATTTTATTTAGTATGTGTGATGAACCAATAGGTGAATGTAAAAACATTCGTTTATTGGGTGTCACAGTTTCAAATGACCTACTCTGGAACGATCATGTAATGGCGATGGCAAAAAGCGCGTCTAAAAAACTCGGCCTCCTAAATAGATGCAAAAAATTTTTCACTCCATACCAATTGCTCCATGTTTATAAATCCTATATTCGTCCCTGTATGGAGTACTGCTGTCAAGTTTGGGGTGCTACCTCTGTTTCCATCTTGGCCCTCTTGGACTCTGTTCAAAAGCGAGCTATACGAATTGTAGGTGATCGAACTTTGACATCAAAACTTGATTCCCTACAACATCGTCGCACTGTTGCTGACCTCGTTGTTTTTTACAAATATCGTCATCAGCAGTGCTCAGATGAAATCAGCGGCATCATGCCTCAAACTTATTCTTACCCCCGTTCCACTCGGCAATCGGCTGCCGCAACCAGTGAAACGGTAAAGATCCCGCGCTGTCATACTGGCAGATCGCAGAGAGACTTCTTTGTCCGAACTGCGTACAAATGGAATAGTTTGCCGGAACACTTAGTCTCAGGTGGCTTCAACCCACAGATGTTTAAAAAAAGCGTTAATCTACACCTCAGAACGCCAGTTGTTGTGGGACCCAGGTCTAGACCTAGGTCTTAAAAGGTATTTATGTGTTGTTGTGACACATATTCTAAACCCTATTACACAACACATTTTCTTAAAAAAAAAAAAAAAAAAAATTAATTTCTCTGGTGATCACTGTTTCCATCGGGAGATTTTCCATCGGGGTGATGTTATATCACAAATAATTTACTGAATTAAATTTTTATTTTAATAAAAGTTTTGTTTTTATTGATAAAACTCACCAAATATAAATAAATGTTTATTCGAAAAATTCACTGGGTTTGAATTCTTGTTGTTATTTAGTTAAAATAGTTATTATAGTTACCACCAAAATGATGTGATGCCTTACTCCTTAGTGATATTTGATGCATCCAAGGCTGGTTGTTTGTTGCAATTCGGTTTCGAAGGACCATGAAATGATTATGAAGGTTTTTCCCAGTCTATCGCTGTTTGAATCCAAATCGATCACTGTGTTGTCTTCAAAATTATTGGAAATAAAACTCTTCATAGACTGAATTCTATTTAATTTTGTATTTTTATATTTTGTTGTTTTTACAATGATTGTCACAAAAGAATTGAATTATTTTATATTTTTAATTGATTTTATATAAAAAAAAAATCCCAGCGGCAGGTATATCCGCTAGAAATAGGTAGATTTCGGGGTCAGACGGTTTTGTGTCCAAATAAAATTAGATAAGTCAGATTAGTTTAAATAAAAAATATAAGTAGAAACAGAATAATTCAAAAAAATTATCGAACCAAATTAAATACATTATCCGAACTAACGCCATCAATACAATTTCGGAACAGTTTTATTTAAGTTGGTTTAAACTACTTTTAATAACATAATTAATCAACCAAAGATCAAATGAACTACGTCACAACTACAATTATACCATCACACATAATTTATAATCAAACATTATCAAACAATTTTATTTCAAAATCATCTTATGTTGTAGTGTTTTTTTGTTCTTATTTAATCTTTTTTCAAACGGTTACTTAGTAAAAAAAATAAAAACAAAAGAGATTTTGATAATTTTTCTATGGTATTAAATGGATTGATATTTTTCTTGTAAGGGTTGCATTATAATGCTTATAAAAATGGAACCTTTTGGGTTAGAAAGCTGAAATTTTTTGAGGCTATAGTTGAAAAGTATGTTTAAAAGCTAAGATGAATTTAAATAAAATAAACTGAAACATGATGAAAGCATTGCCTTTTGCGTTTGTTTTTATTTCAACAGCCGTAGGGTCTCAACCGTTAGATTTAAACTATTATTTTTGAAAATTTTGGAAAGATTTATATTTTAAGTACGTGAAAAAAAGTTTTCAACTATGAGCTTGGCCATTTCAGCTAGATCAAGGGCAGCAAAGTTTAGTAAATTTTTAAAACAGCTGAATTTTGAGGAACCTGAAACGCCAAAGTGGTCATCTGAATAAAAATGATAAAAAAAGGTTCAAATATTCAGTATTTTTAAATTTTAATAAAATATTATTATTCAAACGGAAGTTATAGCGCCCTAAATTATTCGACTTTTTAGGCTCTAGCCGCTTAACCGGTACCCGGATATGGCCAGTTCACGAACTTGTCCAAGACATTATTTGCCGAAACATACACAGAAAATTATTTTGGTGTAGGTCGAAAAATGCGACCGTGAGATTGCCGCTAAATTCCGTTATACCTCATATCGTTATATATATATATATATATATATAAATATATATATATATATATATATATATATATATATATATATATATATATATATATATATATATATATATATATATATATATATATATATATATATATATATATATATATATATATATATATATAATTTTTTTTTTTTTGTTTTTCCATCTCCGCTTATCACAAATAGTAGTCGGTTGGCATCAAAATTTTTCCGAAATTCCGAGATGAAGCCCATTGCAATAGGTAGATTTTTATATGAAATCTACCTAAAATGATTATAATAACTAGTTTTTTGGCGCAAAATAAATAAAGAAAACATGTATTTCATTGTTCTAAAACTAGATGAGTTCAATCCCACCGAAAAGTTTTTAGTTTTAATCCTTGTAAAGCCGTGCATCCACATAAAACAGAAACAGAAACAGAAACTGAAAATTTTCAGTTTCTGTTTCTGTTTCTAATTTGGTTGACGGTGGTGGATAATAAAACAGAAACAGAAACCGAATTTTAAGATGGCAGCTGTCATATTATATTATATATGTCAAAATTAAAATATATATATTTAACCCAATCCATATATATTTAACCCAATTAAAATTGAAAAAATTATATTAATATAAAAAAAATATTGTAATTCAATAAACTGTGTATTTTATTTTTCATTCATATCCCATAACTAACACACTTTAAAAATGTTACCTTTAACACACACTTGGGTCTCGTTGACCCACTAATTTTTTATAGAAATTTCACTTATTTAAAAATGTAAAAACTTTAACACACACTTGTGTCACATTGACCAACTAATTTTTATAGAAATCTCACTAATTTAAAAATGTAAAAAAAAGATTGCAAAAAAATTAAAAAAAGATTGAAAAAAAAACCGACAAGAAAAAAAGGACTGGTTCACATTGACCCAAGCGTGTTAGTTACGGGATATAAATAAAAAAATGACACAATTTTGTAATGTATAGTGAAGAAGAAATTTATTTTTTTCGTTATCGCAAATAATACTATCCATAAATAAAAATCGAGCTAAATGCAACGTAAATTATTTTTGACTAAATATTTATTTCTTAAAATAATGTACAATCCCGTTACATAAATTTAAAATAATGTGGTCACGTGACAGTTTCTGGACCAGAAACAATTAAATTTTAATTGTTTCTGGTCCAGACAAAACAGACGAATTTTCAGTTTCTGTTTCTGTTTCTAAATTAGGTTTCTGTTTCTGTTGCTGTCAAATTTGTTTGAAATTCGGTTTCTGTTTCTGTTTCTGTTTTATGTGAATGCACGGCTTAACCCAACAATTGTAATTATTCTTGTTTATGTACAAAAGTACTGTATATATGGGCAATTTAACGAAGAGTCAACAACTTTTTGACTTGACCCCTTTTAATTTTGATTATTTTTTGTTTATAGATAGTCTTTCATAAATAAAAATACAAATTCTCTTAGAATTTTTTTTTTCGACCAGGGCTCTTCACAGGGTGCCCCTCAATTTTTTGTTATTTTGTGATGTGAGTGCATTTTGACGAGCGATTGTAGAAAAACTACTGAATCGATTTTCATAAATGATATGTCGTTGAATAGGTATTAGAACATAGTTTTTAAAAATGTACACTGTTAATTTTTTGAAGTAATTTTTAACGGTGTAACATAAGAAAAAAACGGTGTAATTGAAAAAAAATGGCATAGCCTTTTTTTTTTTTAACTAAATTGAAGCTTATTTTATATCTAACCACTTGTGAAAGTTGAGGACACGCGTAATTTTTTGTTTTAAAGATAAAATTCGTTGTGCATATGACTGTCGGGAATCAGTTTTTTTTGTTCTGAAGGAAAATTATAAAAATGGCGTTATAAACTAAGAGATTTTTTTTTTTATGTTAAATATCAAATATTTTATTATTAGATGAACTTTTTAAAATATTATAAAAGTTATATATGTAGTACAATAAATAAAATAAATACAATTGTAAAAATGATTTACTTATTTTACAAACAATTATTTGCAATTATTTTCTTTGTATTAGATGGCATAAAAAAATGAAATGTTTATTTGTCACTTTTAGTAATCACTTGTCACTCTTATAAAAAATAATTTGACAGTCTCGACTGCAAACAAAAAAGTCGTACAAATAACTAAATATATTTAGGAACTTTTGACTGGAGAAGCATTATATTCGTATTATGTTATTATGGAATCATAAAGTAAAAGATTGTATTTTAGCATTAAATTAAAAATATTTTATTATTGAATAAACTTTTTAAAGTATCATACAAATTATATATGTAGGTTAAAAAAAATAAATATAGTTATTAAAAATTACTTACTTATTTTACATTCAAAAGTTTCTTTTGAGTTGGAAAACATTTTTGCATTTATTGTCTTAGTATCTACTGGTACAAAAGAATGAAGTTTTTGAGTTCCACTTATAGTAATCGCATTTTTATATCGATTTTGTAGTTTTTTTTGTTAATTGATATTCATTTTTATCGGCGTATCCAAAGTTCATGGTAGTTTCCCATTTTAAAGCCCATTCGAAAAGTTTTTTTGGTGTATCAATAATATCTTTGCTCCCTATACTATAACGGTGTGCAGCACGCTTCAGTGTACCACCAATTCCATCACAAGGTCCCTTTCCATGGCTGGTAGCATGAAAATGCCATTCTGCATCAACCTTAAAGTCTTTTTTATGGTGGCATAAGTTAATTAGGTTATGTGTATTTTTGTTTTGAGAAGGTGGCACCGTCAGTGTTATAAATTATCTTCGTAATATTAGAATTTATATGCGTACTGATGAATTCAATAAGTTTTGTAATGAAAAGATGGACTGTAGTACTGTTGTGATCGTTTATATCCGAAATGAGTATAAAACTTCGGTACTGTATATATTCACTTGCGGCACTTTTAAAATAAATGACAAATGGATGAATAGTAGCTTGTGAATTATTATAATAATAGCCTTGAACCGCATCCTGAATTATGAAGCCGTAGTTTTCAGAAAAATCCCCTTGAACGAAGCACTCTCCTGCTTCTAATTTTTTTTTTCCTCAATGAATGTAGATTGCTGTTTTGCTATAAAGTTGTGTTGTGTCAAAATTTGTAAACGGTAAATAAATTTTTTCATAAATTCTTCTACGGTTTCTATTAAAGTATCCAAATTGCATCGATCAGTGGTAATCCATTGTTGATATTTGAGTTGAAGGATTCCTTTAAATCAAGAACTCTATTAAAAAAAGCTGACAAGCCTCAGTTAGCCCATGCGATAATGAAAAAGTGTGATAACTTGTGTGCAGAAGATGTTCCAGAAAGGGGGGTAAGCACAGAGTTCATAATTTAAGGGATCTACAAGATTAATGTCACCAACTGTAGCAACTGTAGCAATTCGCAAATCGCCATTTGGTTTTGTTTGTTGTTTCGACGCAAACATCTTAAAATTAAAAAAAAATTACAAAGGTTGGCTTTATATTTTGTTCATGGGCGTGCATTTAAAATAACTACTTTCCCTGAAAGCAAAAAACATTTATTTTAATATTTTAGCTATTGTCATATTAAAATTAGCCATTAGAAAACATTAATTCTGATAGTAAGAAATGCGATAACATGGAAAAATGGCCGCCATTTTGAATTGCATTTTTGGGGGTTTCCCATGCTCGGATTTTCTCGGATTTTGGATATGTTAACATACACCATTTTTGGATGCGAATGCCATTTCAAATGCTTCTGAAGCTATTTTGCCCAGGTCAAATCATAATTTGACTAGACTAGTATGCAATTCGGGCATAAAGTATCTTTTTTGCTTTCAAGTGGTTGTTGCTTTCACTCTCCAGCGGCAAAGACATACTTTACGCCCTTAATACATAAATAGCTATTTAATACAACAAATTTTGTGTTTCGAAAGGTTTACAACAGTATTAAAACATTTACATTACACACATACTGACATGTGTAAAGGAATTTTTTATGGTCATTGTAAAATCAAAATCATTTAAAATTGTTAACGCCTCAAAGTAAGAAGCCTGTTCCTTTGATTTTATTGTTCATAATTTTATTTTCGGTTCTAAGCTTCGCTTGCAAGGACTTACTGCATTCGATTTCCAAGAAGAGGGAAAGAAGCACCAATTTTCAATTTTTGAAACAATCGGTGGTAGTGCTAATAGAAGCTGTGCTGGTAGAAGCTGTTAGTGACCTTCTACTGCCGTAAATTCAAACCCTGGCGTGCAGTAGATTTTACAGTAGAGCGCACACAGACAAATAGACACTTTTTTTTACATAACACACAACAATAAATTTAAAATACTATCGCAATTATTTTCATTCATTTTTAGGGTTCCGTTTTTTATACGGAACACTATTGGTAAGAGTACAACGTGTTTTTCACATTATTTCGATTATCTCGTGAACCAATAATCCGATTAACTTAAAATTTGAGGTGCTTATAAAACTAACCTATCCACACAAGATGGTGGGTTAAAAAATAAATAAAGTTGTGTTCGTTTGTTTTAAAGAGTTACGATGTAAAGCCTTTGAGAACATACATTTTTTTTATCGAGACGAGTAGGGTATCATATGAAAGGGCTTCATTTCAGCATTATTCAAAAATGTATTTTGGAATTTTAAACTTCACCATTTTTTGTATAATTTTCATAAATGACGTTTTCTCGGTGTTTTATTGCCCCGATTAACTCTGACCCTACTTCATCGAAAATCTTGATATATATTTGAAATGATAGCGATATATATTTGAAAAGCGGCAGATACTCATAACTATATTTATTAAAGGGGTGGGAATGTTAAGGGGTAAAAACATCATTTAAAACCAGGTCATGTGCGGTGTCATTTAAAAAAGCACTTGATTTTAAAAATATTGCCTTTTTTTTAGAATTTTGCAATGCATAGTTTTTGAATTATTATCAATAAAGTGACACCAAAAGTTGGTCCCCCCTTGCATTTCGAGCCTAATTAACAGAAAAATTTGAAAAAATTCACAAAGACAGGAAGTTTAATAAACTCTGAACGAAAATTATAGCGAACTCTCAAATAATTATATTTTTGCGCTTTTAAGGGATTGGGGTGGGGAAGGGTGAAAAAAAACTTTTTTGACCCTAGCGAGTGGGGTGTCATTTGATAGAGCACTGAATTTCAGAAACTGTGCAATTCTTTTTAGAATTTTGCGGTGCACAGCTTTTGAGTTATTCTAAAAAATGTGCAAATTCCAGACCGTCCCCCCCCCCAACGTTTCGACACTGATAGACAGAAAAAATTGAAAAAATTCATGGAGACAGGAAGTTTGCTATATTTTGAACGAAAATTATAGCAAACTCTCAAATAATTATATTTTTGTGTGTTTAGAGGATGGGTGTAAGGAGGGCAAAAAAAACATTTTTTGACCCAAGCGAAAGTTCATTTCATTTGAAAGAACACAAAATTTCCAAAACATTGCAATTTTTTTTAGAATTTTGCGGTACACAGTTTTTGAGTTATTCTAAAAAATGTTCAATTCCAGACCGTTCCCTCCCCCCTACATTTCGACCCTGATTGACAACAAAATTGAAAAAATTCATAGAGACAGGAAGTTTGCTATTTTTTGAACGAAAATTATAGCGAACTCTCAAATAATTATATTTCTGTGTGTTTAGGCGATGGGTGTAAGGAGGGTAAAAAAAACTTTTTTTGACCTAAGCGAGTGGGGTTTCATTTGAAAGAGCACCAAATTTCAAAAATAACGCAATTTTTTTTAGAATTTTGCGGTACACAGTTTTTGAGTTATTCTAAAAAATGTGCAAATTCCAGACCGTTCCACCCCTCTCCCCCCCCCATCATTTCGACACTGATAGATAGAAAAAATTTAAAAAATTCATAAAAACAGGAAGTTTGCTATATTTTGAACGACAATTATAGCAAACTCTCAAATAATTATATTTCTGTGTGTTTAGGGGATGGGTGTAAGGAGGGCAAAAAAAACTTTTTTTGATCCAAGTGAGTGGGGTTTCATTTGAAAGAGCACAAAGTTTCCAAAACATCGCAATTTTTTTTAGAATTTTGCGGTACACAGTTTTTGAGTTATTCTAAAAAATGTGCAAATTCCAGACCATTTCCCCCCCTACGTTTCGACACTGATAGACAGAAAAAATTGAAAAAATTCATAGAGAAAGGAAGTTTTGAACGAAAATTATAGCGAACTCTCAAATAATTATATTTCTGTGTGTTTTTTTTGGACAAACTTTTTTGGACCCAAACTAGTGGGGTGTCATTTGAAAGACCACTTAATTTAAGAAACATTGCAATATTTTTTATAATTTTGCGATACACAGCTTTTAAGTTATTGATAAAAAGTGCTGTTTTAAGTGTATGTATACCACCCTATATTTCGACGCTGATTTATAGAACAAATATTCCCAATTTAAACCATTAAAAAACCGGCTAAATCTTTCTTTAGTTAACAGAAACAGCTATGGATAAGATTTAAGCTCAAGTAACATTTTTTGTGTCATTTTTGATCAATGTAGATGTGATTGACATTTACTATTGACGTCTACGATTAAACATTTATTCTGTTATGCGTCCAAAGTCTGGCGATATAAAGACTTTACAACATAGCTTTATGTGATTTATTTTTGATATTGTGTTCTTTTACATTCACGGAACCCTTGGCGAGCGAATTTTATTCGCACTTGTCCGACTTTTTTAAATATAAGAACTATTATGAAGAAAACCTTTTTTGGCGTTTTAAATTTAGAACTGGTTTTAATTTCTAATATAATAAAAAAGTTTGAGGTTGTAAATAAAAACAAGTCAAATAGAGAAAAGACAAAATTCAATATGATATATCAGCTATCACCATTTTTTATGTTTATCATTATGCAATTTTAAATTTATATTTATATTGTAGTCTGAGGTTCCAAGAAAGCATTTCGAAGCCGGTATAGCAACTGTCTGCCACTGAATCCTTATTCACAATCTATATGGCGAATAATATCATTTTAAGAAATCTTTAAATTTGATTAGAACAACAATTTTGAGATTATTATTAATCTTTAAGGTTGGAAAAAATAAATAAATGGTAAAATGTTTGTCTATGTCTGTATGGCTGTTATCAGTTATTTTTTGGTTACCAAAGAAAACATTAAAAAACTTTTATTTATCTTTTGAATAAGATAACTTTTTCCTATCCTTATATAGATTAATGGGGATATATAAAATCAAGATAACATATTTTATGTAACTTTCATCTTATTTTATTTTGTTTTTCGAAAGATTTTAAGATTAAACGAATAGAAAAGGATGAAATAACTATAATCAATCTTTTGAAGCAAATTTAAAAAGACCAACAAAATTATTATTTTCATCTTTTGAATCTATTCGAAATGTTTCAATCCATTGGACTTTTGCTTTATTAAAAATTTGATCGAGATTGACAAGTAAACAACACATTTGGAAATTGTTAGAGTTTTAATTAAAGTAATTATCAAGGCATTGGTTTGATTTTGCAAGTTCACATGTTTTTCTATCTTAAAATAAATTCAAAGTAGAGAGCTTAAATAATAAATCTTTACTTATTAAACTTAAGTTTAGAGTTTTTTAATATCATTTTTTTGTGGCGTTCATGTAGGAGTGTTGCCAAGCTAATCAACTTTTAATATTCACCGCGGTTATTCGCAACAGCAGCATAATTAACATGTTGTTTATTACGTCCGTCTCCTATTGCTGTCATGGTCTCCCTCGTATTGTGTATTATTTGGACGAAATAAATAAATATTTTGATTGCGTTGAAGTTTTTTATTAATATAATTAAATAACAATAATAATATATATTTATATGGAAAAATTGGTATAATTTTACAGAAAATATGAAGATTTATTTTAAATAACTACTAAAGTACATATTGAAAATTTATTAAAATTTATTGAATGATGGTTGATAAAATCTTTATTAAAAAATAATCAAGACAACTGCATTTCGATTGGAAATAGAACATGTTTTTTTTTCAGTGTGCTTATTTTTTTGGTTATAGCATTGTTATTTTTCTTAATTTACTAACAATTGTCCAAGTTTATTAAGCATGGATTTTTAGTAAATATTCTAACAATTCGTTTACAGTCTTCGTGTGCATATGCAATAATACTTCTTTGTGCATTTTTTTCTAAATAAAACGTGAATTAATGATTTCCTTTGTCAATAATTTGTTTTAATCATTTTATACTTCATGGTAATATTAAATAAAAATTAAATAAGTTCTAAAGATTTTTTTAACCTCATTTAAAAATTTTTTATGCTCATTCAGATTTATCAAAAATGTCATAATAATATTGCATAATGATTACATTTAGAAATAAATTGTTTTAGTTAAACCAAAACATAACGAATATAAGTTAGTCGTTACATTATGATAATTCTTATTTATTAGAATAAGAATTATTGTAAACAACGCAACCATTAAAAAATAGAATATGAATTTTGAATGTTATGTTGTCGATTTCTAGTTTTATAATTTATAGTAAATATCGATTATCCATATACTATCAAAGAAAAATTGCATTTCCTACGCGAGATAAAAACGTTTTGCGTTCGTAAACATGTCTCACTCGACCCTAGCGCGTCTCGTGAAAAAATGTTCACTCACGAAAAAACAATGTTTTCATCTCTTGCAGGAAAATATACTATACTATATTAGTGCTTTTATTTTTTTTTTAATTCTGTCTTAAGATACAGGGTAACGAAAAATCAAGAAGTTGTTGCACCCTGGTGTATTGAAATAGCTCTACAGTAAAACCTACAGAGCTGATTTTAATGTTATGTAGCTCGAAATGTAAGTATTGAACAGCTAATCAAAATAGTAAATCATATTATTCAAAACCGATTTTCTAGAAATGCATATTTTTAAAATTTTTGATGTTCTTCAGAATTTAAGAAGGGTTAAACGACGACTTGCGTCTTAAAAACTGACCATCCAACATTTTTATTTGTCTTTGTTGTCAAGGTAAGTAGCGATTTTGTTATTTTGATTATTTTATTGTTTATGTTCATTACATGGTAAACAGTTCATAAGGCGTTTAAGGTTTTTTTAGTACTTTAATTAAACTGTTTTTTTCAAATGGATTGTCAATGTACCTATAAATTGAACAAGCCTCTTATATTGCTTAGCTATGTCAGAACCTCCCTAAAATTAGATTTTATTGGAACAAAATCATTTAAAAAGTATAAATTAAAATTAAAAATATGAACCTCCTGTTCTATAAAAGTGAATATAAATAAGAACTGCAAAAGTAGTAATGTTGAATCAACAATCGAAAATAATTTACCATCAAATTTATTGTCGCCACCAAAGCCATCAACATCAAATTCATGTTTCATATCACCTAATCTCCAGATCACAGAATCGTCACAATCAAGAGAATCATCTTCACCTGGAAGTAGCGGAGAGAATGTTTTTAAGAAGAAAAGGATGGCCGAAATGGTCAACACATCTAATAACCTACTTTATTTAACTCGTTTAGATCGAAATTAACAAAAAATTAATTTGGCAGTGCAAACAATTAGTAAAATGCTTGCACAATACGATTTATACAAAATCAGTTGAAGAATTTTTACAATTCATCAAGAAGAACCTAATAAAAAAACTAAAAAACCCTCTTGATTACACATGATTTTAATGCAATACAACAACATAGTTTTGTAAAGGAACAAAAAGAAAAATTAGGTTTGTTTATTTATTTAATATTTAATTTCCAAATTATTTACTTATTTATTTGTTTAATTTTCGAAATGTAGGTCCTGGCGAATTCTTTTGTGTGTTGCGATTTTGCAGAATATTGCTAGTTCGGCATACAAAACGAAGTGCAAGGTTTCCATTGGAACAATAAACAAGCAACAATTCATCGTTTTGTATTATACTATAAAACGAGTACTATTGGTCGAGCACATCAGGTAGCGCATCGCTGTAGTGGCTGGGCGTGTCTTTTCAACCAAGAGCATATATAGTCTATTACCAACAAAAAAACCAAATAATGTACTACGAAAACATCAAATTTAATAATTAAAAAAACCAGTAGAAACAAATACTAACATTAGTTACATTACAGGAGCCCGTTACAGGAGCCCGCGATGGCCAGACCTTCGTTATTTTATAAAAGCTGAAAACTTCTCTGCGCATACCCCCTACTAAGTTAGGAACGATTAGCGACATATGAAGTTTGGATCATAGTAGCTTTGGCAGGGAGCAGGTTACAAAGGGGCCTCCAAAGTCTTGTGAAAGTATAGAAGCTATTTTTTTTATATATTCTTTGGGATAGTATTAGAAGTCACGTCACCTATTGCCAGACACCCTTAAAGTTTAAAGTCTGGCAGGGGGTTTCCACGATAGTAAGTGTCTGGCAATGGGTGACGTGACTTCTAATACTATCCCGAAGAATATATAAAAACATTACCCTTTATACTTTCACGAAACTTTGGAGGCCCCTGTGTAACCTGCTCCCTTCCAAAGCTACTATGATCCAAACTTCATATGTCGCTAATCGTTCCTACCTGAGTAGGGGGTATGCGCAGAGAAACTTTCAGCTTTTATAAAATAACGAAGGTCTGGCCGTCGCGGGTTCTTAGTCTAATAGATTATAGAAACTTTATTTAATTTCACGCTAATAGGGTTATTATAAAAAAAAATAATTCGCGTCAAAACAACTGTTATATGAGACATGCTCATTTAACATAAATTTTACTTTAACAAAAAAATAGTTAAATAGCTAATGAATCAAAGATAGAAAATTTCGTCATTGCCCCTAGCTCAATCTGGAGGTTGGTTGGTCGTGAGAAGATTCACTACACTGCTATTTTGTTTCTTTTGTTCTCGTCTGACGACATTCAAATTATATAACTAAAAATTTATTAATTTAATATAGTAATAGTTTAATGGATTGAAAAAAATTAAATGCAGGTAAATATATAAAAAGAAATATGTTATCTATTTATAGAAACGGTGCCTTCTTTTTGTTGCTGCATTTCATCAAATACAACTACCAATCTCGTGACTGGTAGTACCTACACTTTCTCTTCTATCCTGCAACTTCCCATGATCCAATATACCCAAGCAAAAACTCAAACTTTTCAATTGCAGTTGAATTCATTGTTTATTTTTTTACTAGTTAATTAACATTAACTGTAGCAATTTATCATTATAAACATTAACTATAGCAGGATATAATTATTAAACAGAAAAACAATTTATTTTAGTTATTTTCAATTAATTAATTTAAATTTTTCAATTATACCATAGAGTAATAAAAGAGGAATAACGCATTCAAAAAAATTGTGTATGAGAATTAAAAAATAAAAAAAATTACAAAATTTCTGCTTAAGATTTTAACAAATGAATAAGGTATATATGTTTTTAATGTATTTCTCTTTTTGGCCTATTTTGTATCTACTGTAAAAGCCCGATTATCCGACATTTAATTAACCGAATATTCAGTTAACCGGAATTTTAAATTTTTGAATTTTTCCCCTTCCACAAGAAAAATGTTTTTTTGTTTGGCAATTCACAAGAAATATATTTTACTTTAACTTTTAAATTATTTAAATTTTTAAAATATTCTTACTATTTATTTTATTTACTTATTTTGTATTTTTACTAATTATTATTGCAAATTACATCGTAGAAAACACATTTGGTTATGTTTACATTTCATTGCATTGTAATCACTTCGCCATCTAGCAGATCTAAAGGTTTTCATGTTTTTCGCATAATATTCCAGGAACATGTTGTTACCATCCGCCCAGTCAGTCAGTTGTATACAATTGGAATTGTTATTTGAGTAGGACGACTGAGTGTCACCTGCATATGTTGCTGGGTGGTGAAATAACGGTAGAGTAGCAGCTGACCATGCTGTATTTGGTGGCTTGTATACGTTTATAATCTTCGTGTCCGATATATCAACAACAATAAGATGAATATCGTTGTCCGTCTGTGTAAGTACATGGGTGCAGTTCATGATTTCTGACTTAACATACATGGCAGATTCATATATGCTTGATGGTAAATAGCACTAATTAGTTTGTAACAAACAATGTTTCCTCAAGAGGTAAGATGCTTCATCTGCTGCATGCGTTTCTTGCAGAATCACAACGTCGATGTCGAAATTTTTTAATACGTAAGTAAGTAACGTAAGTATGTGTTCAGTTTTTGAATTGCTAATGCCTTTAATGTTCAATTGCAAAATAGAGACTGAGGGTCCAATATTTTTTGTCTTATGGTGCTGAAAAGTACCGTTGTTTTTGTGATTTTGATTTTGGTTCATGTTCATTTGTTTGTATCACAGCCAAAAGTTCGAAATGAAATATTTGGCTACCAAATGTGAATAGAATTTTTGCAAAATCCAGGGTGTAGCGCGAGGAGCTTGTCTATTCACACATTCATTACGTAATAATACCGTAAAAATAGCATAAGCTATCTCAATTTTCATTATTAAAGCGACGATATATTAAATACTCGACCTCCAGGATTGTAAACCCTTAAATATTTATTTTACAAAGTTTGACACATGGAATCGTTTGGTCATCGTTAGATCAGGAAAGGTCACTATTTTTTTGTTTAGTTGTATCCCATATTTTTGCAGTTTTCACAAATTTTGATTTTTGGGGGGCTAGAATCAACTTTTTTAGTCCCTGAACATGCTCGAAATCTAAATTTTTTATTTATTTTAGATGAGATATTGATAGGTCAGGAAAAGTCACTAGTTTTTAACGATTGGTCACGATTGGCACATTACTATAGTCTATAATAAATACAACAACACAAAAACACAATTTTCGCCTAAATGTTCCCACGTCAAATATACGTCAAATATTATTTTAATTTAAATGACATTTGTTAACATTGTTAAGATTTTTTGACTGCATTTCGAATATGTTGTGGGTATTGGATTAACCTACTTGAAATCGAGGTTTTAATTTACTTCACAGTTTCCTTTGCGTAAATGTCTGCATATTTATACTTGAATTAAACCCTCGAATGCACAGGATTGAAGCTATCCGGAATAAACCTCGCTTGGCACATACTTCCTCTATTATTTTCTGTTAGTGACGTCGCTAGCGTGACCGTCACTAGCGTGTTCAATGTTCATTACAAAAGTGCAGAACAATCACGAAATCTCAGTGAAAAGTAAGAGATTTATTGATAATAAAAATTATATACAAAATTAAAAACTCTATAAAATAAATGGTAGCAAGCTAATTCATTAACTAGTTTAGTCTACTGCAGGTGCAGTTTGTAGATTCAGGCCATCTTTATAAGGATCTTAAGATCTTCTTCAGTTATAATTCGTTATAATTCTTTTAAATATAGCCACATAGGCAAACATCTAAATTAAAACTTTAAAAATTTTAATTTAGTATGCAATGATTTTTTCGTTGATTTAAAAAAACACAAAATAAAATTGAATTATAGTTTTTCCTCAATTTTAAAAACTTCTCATTTTAATCAGTTAATATAAAAGTCCAAGCGGCACGTATATCCGCTAGAAATAGGTAGATTTCGGGACCAGACAGCTTTGTGTACAAATAGAATTGGATATGTCAGATTAGTTTAAATAAAAAAATTTACTAGACACAGAACAATCCAAAAAATTTATCAAACAACCAAGCTCAATACATAAACGGAAACTACTTTGTCAATGCAATTTCGAATAGTTATGTTTAATTTGGTTAAAACTCCTTAATAACATATTAAATCCTTTGGTGGATTAACGTTCTAACTATATCACAACTGCCATACTATAATTTATAATCAATAACAACATCAAACAACTTTTACACCTCAAATATAATACAAATATCTATCAATTGTAAATATGTAATCAATATACATATATTTATTTCAACTAAACCACTTCCAAATTTTCCAAAGAAACTATTCCCTAATTCAAAAACAATAATAAATCTTCAAAACAACAACAACAAACATTCAAAACCAATTTTTTAACTTTTTGCGAAAAAAAAAAGAAAAGAAAAAAAAATTATATGAAATCTACCTAAAACAAAAGAAAATTTATTGGGATATTTTTGGGATTTATTTGTAATTATCTAGCGTTTTAGTGGCTTGCATTGAGTTAGTATAATGTTAATTGCATTGGAACTTCTAGGATTAGAAAGCTGAAAATTTCTGATGTTATAGTTGAAAAGTTGAATTATAGTTTAAACAAAATAGACTCGAAAATGATGAAAGCAAGGCCGTTTGCGTTTGTTTTCGTTTTAGTAGCCCCAGGTTCTCAACCTCTGAGCTTAAACAATTTATTTTTTAAGTTTTGGATAGATATAAATTGGTATCTACGTGTGCGAAAGGTCGTTTGGCACCAAAATTTTTCCCAAATTCCGAGATGAAGCACGCTGCAATAGTAGATTTTTATATGAAATCTACCTAATATATGAAATCTACCAAAAAATATTTAGGGAACTTTTAATAGTTGTAGAAAAACCAGAACTTTTTTATTTTTATGAAAAACGAGAAGTTTTTAAAATTGACACGGTGCGCCTTAACTAAAATTAACTAAAAAGGTCTTACACCTAGAAAATTACTAGAGATTCTGAATTTATAATGTTCATAGATGAGAAAAATCAAAAAACTAAAATAATTTGTGGAGAGATTTTTAAATAAATCCACTTTGAACATTTTTGCGCACGAAGTACGATATTTTGGAAAATATGGCAATTGTTTTATATGAATAGAAAGGAAAAAATGATATAATAATAATTTTTAAGTGGTAATTCTATTAAACATTTTAGTACTAATAAAATATAAAAATGTAACATAATTTAATTATAATTACATCAATTTAAACATGTAAAGCATTATATCTACAAACAGCGCTCAAAAGGTGGTTAGGATAATCCGGGTGATTCGCAGCAACCCTATTCATTTCCCAGGAAGACTTTAAAAAATCAAAATGTACGGACTCCATCGCCTGCTCCCCAAAAAATGCTAATCCTTCACCGTTTTTTTCACAGAACTGTTCTGTGAAAAAAAACTGCATGAACCTTTGGTGTAACGCTGACACCTAAGTCCATGTAGCTCTTTTGGAAAGCTTCTATACATGCTTGTAATTTTGGTCAAGATTATTTCCGAAGCATGCAGAAACTCCTTTTTTGAAGTCGTCCAATACTTTAACATACTTAGGTATTGCTAGATTTTCAAACTGGCGCAGAAGGTCTACTTTATCCAAAAGTGTTTTGCATGCATTTCCTTTAAACCCAGAACATCCTCGTCTGATTTCACTCTGAACGTGGCAAGCTTTTGCCCATGACAGCGACTCATTTTCATACTCTTTCAACATATGCGTGAAAACAGTGTTAACAACACCAAGCATAAGGTGTAATTCAGGCGGTGGAATAATGTCTAGGAATGTTTTGCCTCCAACAGTTGTAATTAGCGGTGGATGAATGCAGTTGAAATAATCTTTCGCTTTGGTTTTTGAACCTTTTCCTTCAGTCAGCCATTTTGTATAATACGATGACACATTTTCGGGGGATCTCAATTCGCCACAGCTGCTTAGCTCATCTTTCTTGGCATAACAATAAGTGCACGGGTATGCGCTACTGTGCGACATAATACCTGCCAAGATATTCGCTAGCTTCAAATTGGTCGCAATTGTGCCGTGGAAAGGACTTATATTCAACGTTGAAAAGAGTTGATCTACATTCCTATAATTTTCTTGTGCACTTGGAACGGCTGCTAGAATAAATAGTCGTTTAACTCTAGAACCCTTAAATTTCCTTGCTGCTATCCCATCATCATACTTAGCATGCTTACCGCTGCACTCAAGCTGTAACTCATTTGATTGAACAGAAAGACATATTATCAAACATCCGCCTCTCCATCAATACCCATTTTTAAGTGAACATCCAGTACATCTCGTTTATTTTTCACATACTGATCAAAAGCAGGAACATCTTTGCAGTGAACTCCAAACGCAGGAGCGTAATAGATAATTCGCTCTGCGACACAAGGTTAAACGTGTTTTGTTTTGTTTTGGTAGTTTTATTTTCACAGTGCTTGTGTTGCTAAAGTCAATTTAAGTTTTCATTATTTCTGTTTTTTAAATTATGGTTAATACACAATAATTAACAATTAATAAACTACTAACAATTATAAAATTTATTATAAACGGTTAATATAAAACGGTTAATATACTTCGTGCGCAAAAATAAACAATGTGGATTTATTTAAAAATCTCTCCACAGATTATTTTAGTTTTTTGATTTTTCTGATCTATGAACATTGTCAATTCAGAATCTTTACTAATTTTCTAGGTGTAAGACCTTTTTATTTAATTTTAGTTAAGGCGCACCGTGTTGAGGAAAACCTATAATTCAATTTTATTTTGTTTTTTTTTAAATCAACGAAAAAATCATTGCATACTAAATTAAAATTTTTAAAGTTTTAATTTAGATGTTCGCCACAACTATAGTATCAGATATACAAATATAGTATCATAAAGATCACATACGTTTACGTCACCCACCTTTCTTAAAAAGTTTAAAATTTAGGCCCGCTATACACTTGAGCTAAACTATGTGAACTATGCGAACTATGTTTTTTGTATACAACGTAATTATACAAAAAAATATTACGGAAACAAAACATTTAAAAAAATAAAATAAAAAAGGAAACATTACATGTGTCCTTTAGGTTCAAAAACGATCTATTCCACTTTTTGAAATTTTTGAGTTATTAATTGATTTCGTATCTTTCCATTAAACTGCAAGTATACGTAAAGCAAAAATTCAAAAATACGTATCTATTTCTGCGAAAATTGGGTACCAAATTTCAGTTACGTTTCAAAAGCAATCTATTCCGTCATAACTTTTTAAACAAAAGAAAGCTATTCCATTTTATTTTGCAATCAAAAACAATCTATTCCAATAAGAATCATGTCGTTAAAAAACAAAACATGCCTATTCCAAAACATGCGTTTGGCGCCATAATCCTTTATTTCATAATAATCGTACGCAAAAATCAATCGATCGTGATATTTGTTTGAAAGTGGTTGATTTTTTGTAAGCTACATCAATTTTTAAATTATCTAGTAAGTAAATAGTAATTATTTTACAATACATAAAATGGATTTTTAATTTAATTTAATTTTAATTATGAATATTGTTTAGAAAATGGATTTAATTGAATCGCCCGTTATCAGCGATCAGCCGCGTAAACAAAAATAAACATTTTTAGTCATAAACGATTCATTCAGCCATTGTCAAAAGTTCCGGATTAAGCCGCATATAACAGCCGCCAATTGTATATGTATATGTTTGGCATGATTGTGGTCATTCTGCTCTCACAACAGACAACGTCTTTCTGTATTACTGGACAGAGAATGTTCACACCAAGGGCTCCAATGAAATAGCAGACCTCTGTTTACCATCGACTTTGCCACATGAATCTAAACAATATAGACACAGTTCGCTTAGTGGCCGACGGATGTGGTGGCCAGAATAAAAATTCTATTATGGTGGGAATGTGCGAATACTTTTTATCACAGGTTGCACAACGAAATTTCAAAAAAATAGAGTTGGTTTTCCTGATTCCCGGACATTCGTCCCGGACATTTCCCTGCCAGATATTTAAAAAATCAATATTTTGTTTTATTGTATTATCTAAAATCAATCAACGTGGTAAAAAATTCTTGGTTTAAAAATTCGAAAAGCCAGCGATTTGGCAGAAAACCAAATGATCAATCAAAAAGTTAGTTTCAAAACATACCTTTTCCGAGAGCAATGTGTTTCAGAACGAACCTATTCCATCGTGAAAAGTTCAAAACGTGTCTATTCCAAAATTGTTTCTAAAATACCAGCTTAACTTTACTACCTACATTGTTTTACACTTCAAACAAATTGATTAAAAATACCTAAAGAAATGAATTAAACAATAAAATCACCGTTTTTGTAAATAATTTTAAAAAAAAAGTTTTTTTCATTTATCTCGAAAACTCGTAAAGTGGAATAGATCGTTTTTGAACTTAAAGGACACACATTCATTATATTTTGTTTAAAAAATATTTTTTTTTTTTTTTTTTATAAGCACAACGGCTCTCGCCATAAAGTGCTGTGCCATTTATTTAGAGATCAAAATTAATTACAGATTACATATATACTACATATCTTAAAATTACTATAGAATTTTAATCCAACTAATTATATTATAATTTCATTCTTAAAAATAAAGTCCAAAATTTCCTTAATTGAAGGTATATCGTGTAAGTTGATGACTCTTAAGACTTCATAAGGTGGAGTGTATTCCTTTTCCGTCAGTGTAGATATAATATGCGAGTGATCGAACCTAGGACAATCCCACAAAAGATGGTTAACTGACTCTATGCTATTTTGACAATCGCAAATATTACTATCTGAAATATTCAACTTATATAGATGTTCTTTGGTTCTTGAGTGTCCAGTAATAATGCGGTTCAAAATGTTTCTTTCTCCGCGTGTAAAGAAAGTGGCTCCTTCAAAGACAAATGGACTCTTTAGTCCTACTTTTGGCTGCTGTATATAATAATAACGCCCCCTGATATCAGAATCCCATTCGGTTTGCCATTTATTCTTAAGCTCCTGCGAATATTTTCTTGTTATCTCCTGCAAATTACAGCTAAGCCTTAAATCCCCTTGCGTTTCCGACATTCCTGCTAACTCGTCCACGGCTTCGTTACCTCTAATCCCAACATGTGAAGGAACCCACATAAACGATATGATGTAGTTTATTTGGTTAAGACTTGCAACCTCTTTTTTTAAATCTCTTATCAACTGCGTAAACCTTGCTGGATGATTTACGTTGTGTAGAGTATTTAGAACTGCCTGGCTATCACTAACAATGCAGAATTTACCGGGTTGGTGGGATTGTTTGATATGTTTAACAGCCTGAGTAATTGCTACCAGCTCCTTTGACTCTTTCCACCACACGTAGGATTGAATCATTTATAAAGATCTGAATATTAGGAGCTGCATGACTACGTGATATTGGAAGTATGGAAGATTTTGATGGAGAGATTGCAAATCCATTTTCGCAACTCCATTTATTGATGCCAGAAATTCCCTGTTGAAGTGATTGTTCTGCTTTTTCTGTTGTTTTAGCTATTGTATAATATAGTAATATCATCCGCATATATTATAAGAGGTGTAATACGTCTATCAATGTATTTATCAATATCTGCCATTAAAACATTAAAGAGGATTGGGCTTAAAGCAGATCCTTGTGGGATACCAATGTATGATGATCTCTTCAAAGTCTCACTCTTAGTATGAAATACAAGTTCTCTGAACTGTAAAAGCTTGTAAATGATATTGATACATTTCTGTGGCAATTGCAGCCGCTCCAGTTTTCCACATATTATATTTATAAGTGCATTATCAAAAGCAGATGAGAGATCCAAAAACCCAGTGATCATTACTGTCTTTTGGGCTAGTGAAAGGTATCCTTTACTTATCAAGTGGTTAAGACAGTCTATAGAGCTTCTTCCACCTCGAAAGCCATACATATATTCTGGGAAGACTTTTTGTACTTCCAGAAAACTTTCCAGTCTAAATTTAATCATTTTTTCTAAAAGCTTTCTAAAGCATAGTAAAAGACAAATTGGTCTATAAGAGCTTACGGCATCAGAATCACTATTTGGTTTTAGCAAAAGCTTGACCAAACACGATGACCAGCTTGTTGGGCAGACTCCTTCTTTAAAGATTTGGTTATAAATACTTAACAGAAAAATCTTACCTGAATTTGTTAGATGTTTTATTAGTTTATAATTTATTTTATCTATTCCCGCCGCTGTATTTCGAGTGCTATTAAGCGCAAGATTTAACTCTTCCATAGAAAAATCCTCACACAAAGAAGGATTTTGTTCTATTTCTAGTAGGTAATTCGTTGAGCCAAATTCTATTTGAGGGGTATAAAGGTGAAAACACCCTATCGGAGCTAGTTCATTTGCCATTTTGGTCACAATTTCTGAGCTAATATGCTGGTTTGTATCCCCTTCTGATCCGCGAAAATGATTGACCATTTTCCAGGTTTTTCTCATTGATTTATCATTTTTAATTGATTCACAGTATTTATTCCAACTATCCTTCTTGGATTCTTTGAAGAACTTTTTAGCTTTTGCACAAACTCTTTTGTACTCTATAAAGCTGGCTATTGTTCCAGTTTTTTGAAATTTTTTAAACGACTCAGATCTTTGGTTTTTATGCTCAGTACACTTATTGTTCCACCAATAGATGCTATAACTGTGTTTTTGCTTCGTTTGAGATTCATCAACTGATTGATCGATAATGTTCATAAAGTAGTCATACTTCTCTTGCATATTGGAGATATTGCAATTATAGCTGAGACATTCATCCACTTTCGCTGAAAACTTATTCCAAATGACGTTTGTACGGTAATTATCAGTCACTTTTTTTGAATTATCAAGAGTAATTGAGACAAGAATAGCGACGTGGTCGCTGGTCCCTGTATTATTTAGGCATTTCCACTTCATTCCAAGACTGATAACACTGCTACATAGTGAGAGATCGACTGCACTCCCTAACGATGGGGGCGCTGCTACTCTTGTTATACAACCATCATTCAAGCAGACTATTGAATTATTATCCATGGCATCTAATAGTCTTGCACCTCTAGTATTTCTGTTGAAGCAGCCCCAAGCTAACTCGTGTGCATTGAAATCCCCTAATATTATGGAATGTCTTGGTAGCGAGGTAAACAACTTTTCAAAATCTTCTCCTGCTATATCTACATTTGGTGGTATGTACACTGATAAGATAGAGATTTCTTTTTGATTCAAATAAAATGTTACTCCAATGTTTTCTATTTTTGATATATTAAACTGTATTTCTTTTGCCAGGTACCTCTCACGAACACCAATTAGTACACCTCCACCTCTTGCTGATATTCGATCCCTTCTAAATATTTTAAATCCAGGTAGTATAAATTTCGTCTCTTCTTTGAACCAGGTCTCACATATAACATAGCAGTCGATCTCTTCTATATGATATAGGCTAATTAATTCAAGTTGTTTGTCTTTCAGGCTGCGGGCGTTCCATTGCAAGATATTAAACGATGCTTTAGAGCTTTTCATAATTAGAAAACGAAAAGTTGGCAAGAGCTTCACTGCAGCGGGACCAAAAATTATCTAACAGTGGTATCAATATTTTGTCAATAAGACTTATAACCATTTGCGGCAGTTCAAAATCTTTCAAACAGTTTAGTATAGTCTCCCTAAATAAGGAAGGTTGACCAACATTTTTAAATCCAGGTGGTGTTTGTTTATGGGGTCGTGGTATGCTTGAAGTTTGATTGCTTGTTCTGCTTGAATGAGATCTTTTTGCACCAATATCTCTAATATTAGATGCTTTCTTCTTCTGCGCTGGCTCAAGCAATGGAAAATCTTCTAAATCTAGTTTTCGCTTAGGGAACACCTTAGACTGCATCCTTGATATTGAGGGGTTTACATTATACTCTGCATGTATATCTTCCATTTGGTCACCAGGCATTTTATCACCCAACTCATATAATATTTTAGCGTATGACATATGCCGATTATTAGCTTGCCGAGCCTGTTGTCTCTCATTGATTGCTATCCTGACTGGACACGTTACGCTTCCTGTATTGTGCTGATCACCACAATTTTTACACACTGATATTAATTTCTTGCAGTTTTCTAAAGAATGAGATTCGCCACATTTAGCACAAGTTGGTGAATTATAGCAATATTTAGCAGTGTGGTTGTACTTAAGGCAGTTTGAGCAGTGGAGAACTTTCGAAACACGCGGGTACACTGGTATCAGCAAGTTGTATACATTTACATAATTTGGAAGCACTTGACCTTCAAATGTGATTCTGGCTGAGTTAGTAGGATATAAACGGCTATTTTCATCTTTTCTCTTATTGCGATGGACCTCTAAAATTTTAATATTACTCTGACCTACCAGTCTAGTGTCTTTGAAAGTTTCGAACCCATCAGACAAAATCTCATTAATATCAGATTCACTATTTAATTTGATAATTCCTTCTACTTCAACATTTGCGGCTGGTATGTATATTCTATTTTCTAGCAATATATCATCAAATAAAACGTTATTAGCATCATCCAAATTTTTAAAATCAACCCGTATTTTATGAGCATTAACTGGTTTCATATTTATAATTTTTTCTTTTGTATACTTATTAATTAAATATTTTGTGATTTTCAATGTATTAAAACTTTTTTTATTCATAGCTTGGGCAATATAAACTAAATACGGACCTTTATGTGATGAATCATATTTTCTAACTCTGGCTTTTGGTGTTGACTCATTCAAATCAGGTGTAATATCAGTGGTAAAAGCTGGTTTTGATTTATCGTTGTCTAGAAAAACATTAGATGAGTTCATATCATCGTCTTCTTCCTCAGAAGACATCATGACATCAAATAACCAAACACCATACACTAAGTTTTCCCGTATAAATGTTTATTCAGAAAAATGATTTTATTTTAATTTAAAATACTTGACAAAAAAGAATATTTTTTTCAACTTTTATAAAAACGACTTTTTACTACGGTAGTACGAAATCGAATGATTTAAAAAAAAAAAAAAAAAAAAAAAAAAAAAAAAACAAAAAAAAAAAAAAAATATTATTCGCGTTAAAACATTATTTTTTTAAAAACATAGTTCGCGTAGTTCGCATAGTTTAGCTCAAGTCCAAGTGTATAGCGGGCCTTATGCATACATAAATGTGTTTGGCATTAATTTTATATTCATTGAACAAAAATTTTAAATAAAACTTAGTATTCAACGCGATACTAGGAAAAACAAAAGTTCATTTGAAAACCAAATATTATTCTAAACATATTGATTAAGATTTTCAAACCATATTATTTAAATATAAATATATTAATCAAAATGATAACATCACACTTTGAACAGTATGGACATATATGTGAATTATTGCTTGACAGTGAATACGAAAAAATATGGCAAAACAAAAATTGCATCACAAGATGGTTTTTAAAAAGCTCGTGCCTATCACCCCAATCAGTTCTAACAAAGCAATATATTTCTACTTGTGCAAGTGTTCCTTTTTGTTTAAAGATTAATTGTTATGTTGATGCTATACATTTTAATTTGCAGGCTCAGTTAAAAAATGATATCAGGAATCAACTAGAAAATCATATGTATATACTACATCCATTTTCAAGAATAATTGCAATCTGGGACGTGATTATGGCAGTTGTTTATACATATTTGTTCGTGTCTATACCATACTACTTCTTTCATTTTCTCCGCGAGAAATATTTACTAGCTCTACACTCCTATTTATTAAGAAACATAATGCTATCGGTTTGCTTTTTGGATATTATTAGAAACTTTTTCGCTGGCTATGTTCAACATACGTTAGTTTCACATAATGTGAGTATTATTTTCTTTTTTTAAATGCAAATTTGAAAATTTTTCTTTCTTGATTCCTTAGATAATTATGGATCGCACAAAAATCGTTAAAAACTACCTTCATTTATTTTTCTGGATTGATTTTTTATCGTCCCTGCCATGTTTGTCATTTTTGTTTAAGTATAACGATATCAACAGTTGTTGGTGTTTGGCAATACAACTGTTGACTTTATTAAAAATATTTCGTTTTTGCTCCTTGCAGCGAACAATTCGTACAAATCTTGAGGTAGTAAACTGCAGCTTTTTAAATATGTTATATTTTTAGAGATTTTTTCAGCATTTTGGATTTGCTGACAATATCATTGATATTTTGATTGATTTATTTGGATTACTTATATTTGTGCATTGGGTTGGTTGTTTTTCAATTATATTTGGAGTGTGTGAAAAAGAAATGTTTAATAAGAGTGTAACGAATTGGTTTGATTCAAGTGACATAAAGTAATCAAAATATCAAAATTTATTAATTTTAGCCTAAAAAATTTAACGCTATTTTTATTTGATTTTCAGAGATTTACCACTGTTCCAAAAATATATAAAATGTGTGTACCGTACTATTTCTATTTTGACGGGTTGTGGATTTTCTTTTCCTGTTACACAGAAAAGCATCAATGATCTTATATATATAATTATAATTGGAATTGTTGGAAGAATAATTTCATGTATTATATTGGCAAAAATGTGGGAAAAAATAATCGGAATGAGAAGTTCGGCTGCAAAATATGAGGTAATAAACTATTTCATTTTTTTATTTTGTTGTTTGAATAACGAACGATCTTATTAAAGGAAATGTTAAGTCAGCGCTTAAGCTATATGAGACAAAAATCATTGCCACAAGAGGCAAGGAAAAAAATCAAAAGATACTACGGTTATAAGGATGAGTTTGCATATTTTCGAGAGCATGACATATTAGCTGATGTACCTGCTACGGTTCGCAACAATATTGTAATGCACAATGCAAGGTAATCACTTTAAACTACTAGCCCATAGCAGAAAAGATAAATTAATATAAAAATAATATTGAGGATTTTTGAGATAAATAAAACTCAAGTAAGTAAAGAATTAATTGGCATTTTTTCAATTCAAAAGTATGGTTGGAAGTTTCTCAGAAAAAACTCCACTTCTCATTTTTCGTGTTTCAGATGAACTCGAACCTTCCTCCTCAGTGCCTGGCTCGAATCCTTAGGCAGATACGCTATCGATTACGCCGTTGAGGCGATAACAATTTCGAAGTTAAAACTTCATCACTTATTTTATTTTACTTAAGTTGAATTTTTCCACTGTCATTATTACGGAAATGTTTTTAACATTATATGGGATTTTTTGAATTAAATTTTAGACAGTACTTAGTGATATAAAGTAAATTAAAATGATGTTGTTTTTCAAATGAAACCATGTACGATGTTTAGGCACATACCAAAAATATATAAAATGCGTATACCGCACTATTGCTATTTTGACGGGTTGTGGATTTTCATTTCCTGTGACACAGAAAAGCATTAATGACCTAATTTATATAATAATAATTGGAATTGCTGGTAGAATTATTTCTTGTATTATATTGTCAAAAATGTGGGAAAAAATAATCGGAATGCAAAGTATGAGGTAATAAGTTATTTCATTTTAAAACTTTTATTTTTTATGTTTTGTGGTAACTATTGCTCATATGTTAGTAAAGGAAATGTTAAGTCAGCGTTTTAGCTATATGAGACAAAAATCATTGCCACAAGAGTCACGGAAAAAAACTCAAAAATACTATGCTCATAAGGATGAGTTCGCCTATTTCGAAAGCATGACATATTAGCTGATGTACCTGCTACAATACGCCGAAATAAAGTAATGCATAATGCAAGGTAACCCTTTAATGCTCGGTTGCTAGAACATTTGGTAAATGAGATTTAACTAAATCGTAAATAAGAAATATCTCTGAAACAGTTATCACTCCTTTTTTTGACAAATATAAGCAAAGAGTTAACTAAGTAACAATAAATGAAAACTAATTTGAATCTATATGCTTGATTTAGGGTTCCAAACGCAATCAAAATATGCAAAGCTTTAATTGGAGAATTCAAAAATTTATCGGATATTTAAATGTTCAAGCAATTGGGCATAAGACCTTTAGTTTTTTGTGAAAAGTAAAATTCAATATGTATAGTATATTATTTAATTAGGAGCTAAAGTGCTTCTTTTAGTATTAAATCTATAGTTTGACGACCTACCGTAGAGAGGCCGACAGTTATAGACGAAACACAAAGTCACTTTAGCTTAATTTTTTGGGTAAACGTTAAATACAATTTTTATAAATATGTTTTGTGATCATCATGGCTACTTCCAAAAAAGAAAAAAAACATTTAGATTTATATAAATATCATTTTTTATCAAAGCAGCCTTTTAATTCAAAATTTCATAATTCAATCAAAATAGTTGTTATTTTTGTTGTCAAAGATATACAATAATTCAAAATTTCATCATCCAATCAAATTATATGTTATTTTTTTGTTGTCATAGTTATATAGTACATAAATCAAAATTTTATAATCCAATCAAACTATTTGTTATTTTTTGTTGTCGTAGTTATACAATTTGTTTGAAAAAATAACAAACATCGTAAAAGTAGGGAAAGAAATGGCGACTTTTTCTGCCGCCGTAAAAATATGAAATCATACTTCACTGCCACTGTAAAAAAAATGAAAATCGTTACTTTACAGCCGCTTTGATTATACGTCAAAAAAGTAAGACTTTACCTCCTCGTTAGCGGCAGTAAAGTTAACCTTTACAGGCGTTTGCCGAAAAAAGTATATTATTTAATTCGGAGTCAAAATTACTTTTTTTGTTTCGACTATAATTGTCGACCGTCCTACGGTCGGCCAGAGATTTATAAACAACACAAAACATATCACTTTACCTTCTAATTAAATAATATACTATTACGCAACTAATTTTAAATAAATATTGTTTGCTATATTTTCAATTTAGTTTTCGGCCATTCCGCAGTGACGGGTGTTACATTTGTACGCATTTAAACTGATATAATTTCCAAATTAGAACAAAAATCTCTGTGTTTTGAATACAATTCAATTCATATCAATGATTCATTCAAGCGTTTACATGTAATAATAGATTTAAGCCCTGTGACGGGTGTTACGAGTACTCTTACAAAATATGATATCTTGTTGACCAATAATTAGAGTTTAGCTAAACTAGAATTTTTTGTCGCAAAATTAATAGCTAGGTTGTGAGTTAAAAAATCGTCCGTTCCTATACTATAAGTATTTTGTCTATATATTACTTTTCATATTTTTCTTTTACAAAAGAAGATTGAGACGGGTGTTACAAGATTTGTGACGAGTGTTACGAGAGTAAATTAAACTAATTCTGAAGTAAATTTTGAGATTTTCTTTATTATTTTGGACTTTTATGATTATATTTGTCTCTAAACAAAAGACATTTTTGGGAGTTTGAACTGCCTGTAAGACCATATGAAATGGAATTTCCAGTCAAGTATCTGAAATAGTGCTGTTTTTGCAGTTGAGGTAGCATCTTTAAAGTATTCCATTATTCCATCGGTTCTTTTACTCGTGTACTCTACTTCGGTACTTCTCTAATCGGTACCCTACTTACTAAAGATCATGAATGTCGTTTTCATTGACGAAATGATATTTAACGCACGCCCTTTGGATTTGAAGACTCATAATATTACCAGAATATGGTGATAAAAGTTCACCGAGACTTTATTGCCCACCAAAGTCTATCCGTCGCAGTTGCATAGAGCCGTCGACAGCGCCCTTACCATAGCTATTGGCAAAGAAAGGCCACCCTCCAGTCTCTCACTGTAATAGACACTGGAAATAGTAAATTTGTTTTTGAACTGGGCATCCGTCTGAAAAAGCTATCAATTTTTTCACACAGGGATATTGGATAGGTGGAACACATAGACACACCTAGAGGAACGTATTATATTCCTATTGTGCACTTAAAAAATTATAACATTAGTAACGAAAATTGTAACGGGTGAAAGGTGTGACGGGTGTTACACAAATAAATCAGCCTATATTTTAACGCAAGTTCTATTTTAATTCACACGAATATTTTTCAAGGATTGTTTAAACCTATAACCTTACTTTTGTAAGGTCAATACCAAATAAAAGCTAGTCAGCCTCATGTAGGATGAACTTTTCTATGCATTTTGTGACGGGCGTTACAGAAATTCCTGCGTTACTATTTCATCAATAAAATGATTATTACTTACCTGATTGCTTTCAATTTTTTTTTCAACAAATAATAATGAGTCGCAGTATAGGTAGCAAATGTGAATGGCGAGTTTTTGAATGTGATTGACGTAAAAATCGTGTTGTTATTTTAGTAAATTTTTTTCATGCTAGACTTTGAAATCCGCTCACTTGGCTTGAACAAAATATTACGAAAATTGGCAAAAATATTATAGAAATTCTTTTAAATAATGATAAATTAAAATATAAAGCCTGTTAATTTTCTATGTAAGTATACATATTTGCAAGTTATATTTCTACTTTTTGGTATCGATTACCGCGGAGTGGCCATTTTTGTTCCCAAATCTTCATATTGAATTATATAGTAAAAATTTACAAAAAATATTTTTATGTTTTTTTTAATAAATAATATAATAATATAATTATAATAATACACTGAACACTTTGGCTTGAGGTAGTCTTAATTCTTAAAACACGTTAATACATTTATTTATTTATTTATTTATTTAAATTCCAACGGGTTTAATATCTTAATTACATAATTACAGTGCTTTTATTATACATTAATTGTTTTTGAATATTTTAGTTTAGTTTTAATTTTTTATATTTATTATTATAAATATTTATTATTATTATTGTATTTATTATTACATTTACCTTCTAATTCTTTTATAATGCAAAATAAAAGTAAAATCGAAAGAGAGCATGTATTTTCCTTAACTTTCTCTTATCATTTCATTTTATTGTACAAAGCTTAAAATAGCTTTTTTTTTTTAGAATTAGAATTTTTCAATTTTATTTTAACGACTGTCATAGAAAATAATGTTTTCTATCTGTCAGGTTAAAAGAGAAAGTGTTGGCTTTTAATATTTAGTGAGCAGTTTCTGCATTCATTGGTATATTGTTCAATCAAGAAAATTATCAGGACGAATTAAACAACATAAAATACATAGCCAGTAAAAACGGATATAAAAACGAAATAATTGACACATTAAATAGAAAATATAAAAACAAGAAAAATTTGCAAACCCTAACAACATTGAAGAATGAAGAAAACTTAGCAGGCAAAAAATACGTAGGCGTAAAATACAATTAAACAACATTCAAAATAATGCAAAAAACTTTAAAAAAATAAGAGATATTGCAGTTTACAAAAACAAAAATAAAATAGAAAATTACCTAAAAACCAAAAAAACCCAAACCTTAGACACAGGTGTTTATAAACTTACCTGAGACGACTCCTGTAAATTTTATATAGGCCAGATGGGGCGGTCCTTCACAATAAGATTTATTGAGCTCACCAATGAAATTAACAGAAGCGATCCAAAATCCAGATATGCCCAACATTTAAAAATAAAAAAACACAAATACACCAATATCAACACAAATTTAACCATATTACATAAAAAAAGAAAAGGACAACATCTAGATAGATTGGAAGAAATAGAAATATATAAACATAAAAACAATAACAACATTTTAAATGATAAAATCAACACTAAAACTAACAAAATATATGACATAATAATAAAAAAGTCCAATCGGCACGTATATCCGCTAGAAATAGGTAGATTTTGGGACCAGACAGATTTGTGTTCAAATAGAATTGGATGTGTCAGATTAGTTTAAATAAAAAAAGTAGAATAGTCCAAGTCCAGAATAATAAAAAAAATTTATCAAACCAAACTAAAAACATTAACGGAAACTACTTTATTAATGCGATTTCGGAACATTTTTATTTAATTTGGTTAAAACTACTTTTAATAACATATTAAATCCACCAAAGAGCAAATAAACGTTCTCACAACGTCACACCTACAACACTACCACACATAATTTTATAATCTAAAATTGTCAAACAACTTTTACACCTCAAATAATTCAAATATCTACAATTTTACCCAATCCTTTTCCATTAACATTTGGCCCCAAAAATCTTTTAGAGAATGAGTCTGTCAGACTTCTAGGAGTTGAGATTGAAAATAATATGAAGTGGAATTCTCATATTTTTAATCTGGCTAAGAATGCTGTTCAAAAATTAGGATTTTTGGGGCGATGTCGTAAGTTTTTCGATAGCGAACAACTTCTTTTAGTTTATAAATCTTTTATACGTCCCTGCATGGAATACTGTTCTCACATATGGGGTGGAGCTTACTTGAGTAGCCTCAACTGCCTTGATTCTGTACAGCGTAGAGCTATTAAACTCATTGGTAACCCAAGTCTTACTAACGGTCTTGATTCCTTGCAGCACAGAAGAAATGTTGCTGATTTGACTATATTTTATAAATATATTATGGATGAACGAGCTTCTGAAGAGTTCAAATCGATTTTACCTAAATCAGCAAACCTTTCGCGTCACACCAGAGCAAACGTAGCAGCGCATCCCTTTACAGTTCAAATAATTAGGTGTAGAACTGTAGCCTTTCAACGTGACTTTTTCAACAGAGTCTCTCATCTTTGGAATGCCTTACCTTCCTGGGTTTTCCCCGATGAATTTAATCCTCAAGGCTTTAAAGTTAACGTTTATAAATTTCTCAGAGAATCTTAATTTGCATTCCATTCTTATCCCTAGTTGGCATGGTATCTTCGGATATTCAGAGACGTTAATTTATAATTTATTATAATTAACACTAAACATGCCTAACTTTGAATAAAAAAAAAAAAAAAAAAAATTTAGAAAGACTTTTGTAAATGTGTAATCAATATGCATATAAGAAAATATTCCTTAATTTAAAACAATGCTGACTCAGCTTTGTTTTAATTTTTTTTTAAATTTTTGCGAAAAAAAATAAAAACTCAAAAAAAAACAAAAGAAATTTTTTTATCATTTCTATGGGATATTTTTATATTTTTATGGAAGTTGTTGTTGTAATTGAATGGCATGCATTAGGTTTAATGCTAATTACATTGAAACCTCTTGGGTTAGAAAGCTAAAAATTTCTGAGGTTATAGTTGAAAAGTTCATCTAAAAGTTGTATGAGTTTAAACAACACAAACTCAAAAATGAGGAAGGCATGGCGGTTTGGCGTTCGTTTTCGTTCTAACAGCCCTGGTGTCTCAACCTCTAGACTTGAATTATTTTGTTTTTTAAATTTTGGAAATATTTATGTTTTAGTTAACGTGTGCATACATTTTCAAAAGGGAGATTGGCCATTTTCAGCAAAATCAAGGACAACAAAGTTTATTAAATTTTTAAGACAGCTGATTTTTCAGGAACCTGGAACGCCAAGGTTGTTATTTGGAAAAACATAATAAAAATATGTTCATATATTTAATATTGATAAATTTTATTAAAATATTATGATTCAAACGGAAGTTATAACGCCCTAGATTATTCAACTTTTTTGGCTCTAGCCACTAAACCTGTACCCGGATATGGCCAGTTCGCGAACTAGTCCAAAAAATTTTTTGCCGCAACGTATACAGAAAAAATTTTCGTTGTAGGTCAAGAAATGCGATCGTTAATGATATCGTTATAAATATATATATATATATATATATATATATATATATATATATATATATATATATATATATATATATATATATATATATATATACATATATATATATATATATATATATATATATATATATATATATATATATATATATATTTATATATATATTTATATATATATATAAATATATATATATATATATATATATATATATATATAAATATATATATATATATATATATATATATATATATATATATATATATATATATATATATATATATATATATATGTTTTGTTTTTTGTTTTTTAGGCTTTATATTGTTGAATAAAAATACGTTTTTTGGAGTATGCCTAATGTAATTTTTTATTATTTTTTAAATTTTTAAAAAAATTTATGAATCGACGCGTTTGAATCGACTGATTTGCACCACAAGAATACATGGTCGGGTCGTTACTTAGACTACAAATCCAACCTTCCATCATCGTATAAATTCAATACAATCAACATTCTTATGCACAAAATCCTTCATCTTTCTGATAAATGTTATCACAACAAAAACATAAAATTGTTAGAAACAACTTTAATCAACAATGGCTACCCCAAAATAATGGTCTTAAATCAAATCAAGTTAGCAAAAAATAAATATTTGCATCCACCACCAATAATTGTTACGAATAATTCACAGCCAAAACAGTATATTTCTTTACCATATATACCAGTTTTATTCAACAACTTAAAGAAACTTTTAGCCAAATACAACATCACAGCAGTAGGTAGAGCTGTGAACACTTTGGGAACTTGTTTGTTCTCACAATTAAAAGATAAAATACCGAAAAGCCTTTTATCAAACATAGTATATCAAATAAAATGTAATTGTACTGCTGAATATACGGGGCAATCCAAAAGTTACCTCAAAACTCGTATTAGCCAACATATAAATGATGCTAAGAGACCTGCTAGTGATAACCAAAGTTCAATTTCTACACATATACGATCTACTGGCCATAATTTTT
>CAVNZG010000102.1:0-5000 GCA_963693315.1 Diogma glabrata
AAGTCGAAAGCTATGGTTTTGAAAATTGCAAGAAAAATTGTTTAGGACTCGTCAAAGTCAAAAATATTTTTTTTCGAAATGTCTACTCCCAACCCTTTTCAAATTACATTTTAATTGATAAGCCGACCGCTACAGTTTGTGTTCAATCTCTACAACATTTCCTTTAACCGTGAATTTTTTTCTTAAGTAATGTTCGAAGAGAAGATGAGGGGGGACCAGGAAAACAAACTCACGTTTTTAGTAATAACTCAAAAACTAAGCTGTCGATAATTTATTGAATTTTTTTTAAGCATTTCAATCTTTCGATTTTTCTAAACCAAACTCCGATACCTCAAAAAAAATTTTTGTTGTGCTAACCCCTTATTTGTGTCTATGAAATAAAGATAAAAACAAATATTTGCCAATTTTTTCAGTAGGCGTGGACAAATACATTTTATAAATGTAGAAAATTTCAAGCTGATACCACTTATAGTTTGTGAGAAATTCGATTATGTAGAAATTCGGACGGATACCGAAGCCTCAGCAATAGGCTACCGTTTTTACTTTTTCTAAGTACGAAGCCCGAAAAACCAAAAAATTAATATAAACAAAAGGTACGAATTCAATTAAAAAAGTCCAAGCGGCACGTATATCCGCTAGAAATAGGTAGATTCCGGGACCAGACAGCTTTGTGTACAAATAGAATTGGATATGTCAGAATAGTTTAAATAAAAAATTTAACTAGAAACAGAATAATCCAAAAAATTTATCAAACAACCAAACTAAATACATAAACGGAAATTACTTTGTCAATGCAATTTCGAATAGTTTTGTTTAATTTTAATAACAAATTAAACCCTTTGGTGGATTAACGTTCTAACTACATCACAACTGCCATACTATAATTTATAATCAACAACAACATCAAACAACTTTTACACCTCAAATATAATACAAATATCTATCAATTGTAAATATGTAATCAATATACATATATTAATTCAACTAAACCACTTCCAAATATTCCAAAGAAACTATTTCCTAATTCAAAACAATAATAAATCTTCAAAACAACAACAACAAACATTCAAAACAAATTTTTTAACTTTTTGCGAAAAAAAAAAATAAAAACAAAAAAAATTATATGAAATCTACCTAAAACAAAAGAAAATTTATTTAATTGGGATCTTTTTGGGATTTGTTTGTAATTATATAGCGTTTTAGTGGCTTGCATTAGGGTTAGTATAATGTTAATTGCATTGGAACTTCTAGGGTTAGAAAACTGAAAATTTCTGATGTTATAGTTGAAAAGTTGAATTAAAAGCTAGTATTAGTTTAATCAAAATAGACTCGAAAATGATGAAAGCAAGGCCGTTTGCGTTTGTTTTCGTTTTAATAGCCCCAGGTTCTCAACCTCTGAACTTAAACAATTTATTTTTTAAGTTTTGGATAGATATAAGTTGGTATCTACGTGTGCGAAAGTTTTCATTTTTGAGCTTGGTCATTTTCATCTAGATCAAGGACAACAAAGTTTAGTAAATTTTTAAAAAAGGCTGATTTTTCAGGAGCCCTAAATGCCAAGGTTGTCATCTGACAAAAAATGATAAAAAAAGGTTCAAATATTCAATATTTTTCAATTTTATTTGAACTTTATGTTTCAAACGGAATTTATAACGCCTTAGATTATTCGACTTTTAAGACTCTAGCCGCTTAAACGGTACCCCGATATGGCCAGTTCGTGAACTTGTCCAAGAGATTGTTTGCCGCAACATACGCAGAAAATATTTTTGGTGTAGGTCGAAAATTGCGACCGTGAGAGTGCCGGATAATTCCGTTTTACCTCATATCGTTATATCTATAATATATATATATATATATATATATATATATATATATATATATATATATATATATATATATATATATATATCACACATGGCCAAACCGCGGCTCTTTGAAAGTATAAATGCGGCTCTCGAAAAGAAATGAAAAAATTAAATAATATTTAATAATTCATAAAAATTATAACAAAATTAGAAGTAATGCATATAATTTATAATGCTGTTTAATATAATATGATTTAATACAATCATATTATTATATTTAGGTCAGCCCTGTCGAAGTTACTACTGTTAGAGTTTTTGCGGCTTTGTTTTAGTTTGATACTACTTTACTTCGCGAATCAAGTTTATAATCCGCTGTTATAAATAAATTTAACTAATTGTATTATTAATTAAGGTTATACGTTTAACATATCTTTCTCAAAATCAAAAGTCTTTCCTTTTGGATTCGTTTGTTTTTCTATGATTTTCTTTTTCTGCAATTTTTTCTAAACATATTTTTGATATTTTATCTTTAGGCAATTGGCCGAATTTAATGTATTCTTTAATATTCCAATTAAAAAATGAATAAGTTCATAATTAAATAGAATTAAAATATACGTGCAAATCCGACATATGCTACCCAACCGCTACTAGCTCTACGACAGTAGGATATTACGCTAAACCAAACAAACGAATAATTACCATAATAACGAAATTAAAAACCTAAGGAAATTGCAAGAAAAAAACGGTGATTTCATTGATTTAATGGAACCTATCAGAAATTTCCACAAAGAAAAAGAAAAGCACTATCTGGAATTAAAGGATGATGAATGGATTAATGACTGTATGTTTTTGACTGAAATAATGGAACATCTGCAATCCCTCAACCTACCTAGCATTACAAGGAAAAGATAAAGTTATTACTGATATTATTCAAACGATTCTGAGTTTTATGAAAAAAATTTAACTTTTTCAACGAGATTTAACAAAAGTGTTCAACCACTTTCCTCGTCTGAAGAACAGACTCTCTAAAATTAATGATAACAAACAGAGTGAATACGACAGTAAATTAGCAGAATTATTAAAAGACTTTCACTTGCGATTTAATGATCTGAATAATTTAAATATTTCTCTTAATTTACTTGTTAATCCATTCGAGAGTGTATCAATTCCTTGTTATATTTTGAATGGCAGTGCCTCAGGAGAAATGGAATTACTAGAGCTACAGGAAGATCACATTCTTAAAATGCATCACAAAGCCACACAATCTCCAAATGAGTTTTGGAAATTAGTGTCTCAATCAAAGTACCCCAATTTGAAAAAAGCTGCTGCCAGATTACTGTCCATATTCGGTACAACATATTGGTGTGAATCACTTTTTTCAACAATGATGTTTATAAAATCAAACCACCGTTCACAACTTACAAATGAGCATTTAACGGAATCATTTCGTACTGCGCTAACAAACTACGAACCAGATTTTAGAAAATTCACGGTCAAGTTACAAACAAACTTGCCATCTACCAGCAAGCATGTCATGTAACAAAATTTAAATATGTATTTGTATGGAGTTATAACCAAAAGTACATATTTGTTTTTTCAATAAAATAAGTATTTCCAAACAACTGATACTTTTGAAATTTTTAATTTTTTATGTTGGCTCTCGTTACGAGAGATTATTGTGCTGCGGCTCCACGTGTAGTGAAGCTTGGCCATCTCTGATATATATATATATATATATATATATATATATATATATATATATATATATATATATATATATATATATTATATATATATAAATTTTTTTTTCATTTTGATTTTCCGTCTCCGCTTATCATATATAGTCGTTTGCACCAAAATTTTTCCGAAATTCCGAGATGAAGCACGCTGCAAAAGGTAGATTTTTATATGAAATATATATATATATATATATATATATATATATATATATATATATATATATATATATATATATATATATATATATATTAGACTGGTCGTTAAAAACTAAATTTTCCGAGACGCCCCCTAGAAAAATTCTTTGTGGTCAAAAAACCACAACGGCTTTATTTTTTTTTTTTTTAAATCAAAAGAACACGTGCCGCAAAATCATCGAAGTTTATTTTTTGATAAAATTGTTGATATCTCATAAAATATGCAGATGTCAAAAAAAATCACATGGATCATTTTTGTAGGAAATTTAAATCTCTACAAAAAAGGTCCAAGTAATTTTTTTCCTAAAACCTATATTTCTGATGATATTTTGAAATAAAACTTGAAATTCTTCAAAACTCGTAAAACCAAATGATGAAAATTTCGACGAAAAAGTACTAATTTTAGATTTTTTTGTCACGATTATTTTTTAATACATTTCATTCTATAGCATAAGAAGAAAATTAGGACTTTTTCGTCATCTTTATTTTTTATGTTTTTCAAAAATTACGAAAACTTACAAGTTCATTTTTAAAATATCATGAGAACTATACCTTTTCGGGAAAAAATGACTTGGACCTTTTTTGTAGAAAATTAAATTGCCTACAAAAATGATCCATGTGATTTTTTTTTACATCTGCATATTTTATGAGATATTTGAAAAAATCTACGAATTTTTCAAAAAATTAACTTCGACGATTTTGCGGCACGTGTTCTTTTGATTTAAAAAAAAAAAAAATAATGCCGTTGTGGTTTTTTGACCACAAAGAATTTTTCTAGGGGGCGTCTCGGAAAATTTAGTTTTTAACGACCAGTCTAATATATATTATATATATATATATATATATATTATATATATATATATATATATATAATATATATATATATATATATATATATATATATATATATATATATATATATATATATATATATATATATATATATATATATATATATATATATATATATATATATATATATATATATATATATATATATATATATATATATATATAGGGTCATTCCAAAGTGACTAACGTAACATTTATACCGAAATTCACAACTTGGTTTCCTTATAACTAAAATTGTAAAGATTATTTTAAGTACTTGTTGACATTTTAAAATGAAAATCGAGATTATTTATCTAAATCAGAAAGCTTTTTATTTAAATTAAATTTTTTAGATATTTTTTAAATAAAAATGTAAATGTGACTAACGTAACATTTTTTATACCATTAAATTAACACCTAAATTATGAAC
>CAVNZG010000102.1:7500-26609 GCA_963693315.1 Diogma glabrata
TCAAAAATAAAAAATTTTTACAAAACAATAAAAACTGATACCCCCATGCGGATTGATATGGGCATTCTCTGTCAACTCGGCCACCTCCCTCTGTCCAAAAATTGGAGCAACCTATAAAATTCCAGCTAGGCTAATTTTTTGGCTATAACCTTCTAGTATGATTTTAGCCGTGGCCTTTGTGAAAAATTCAACATGGTGGACCAGTGGCGGCTGCAAGTCAACCATCTCAACATGAAAGATTAGTTTTTTCGATGTCATACTTGTAAAAGCCATCGGATCATATAATAGAAATCATTTTCTGATGTATTTTTGCGTGCTAAATACGAAAACAACCTTACTTTTTGAGTCAATCAGATGAAAAATGCAACAAATTTCACGATAAGCTGGGGGATCGTTGAACTCAAAACTCAGTTTTTAATAGTTTTTCGAGGCTTACGAGCGAAATGTCAATTTTATAGTTCAAGCTATGGTTAGAATCGTACTCAACAAACCAAACTACATCGAAATAAGGTTTTTTTAAACTTTTACAGTTAATGGGGTGTCCATTGTATAAAAAGAAAAACTTTTTGGGAGTTTTTGTATAGATTAGGAACAACATTTGTAACGGTTAGTGTATGCCCAAGTAGCATTTTTGTGTTTGATTTTAAAATTATACCATAAGAATGTTGTATCATCCCTCTATATAGATATATTTAATGTAGCAAAAACATTATAGAAGTCAAATGTTCGATAATTTAGTTCTAAAAGTATTTCTCATAGTAAATTATACAACATTAATAAAAGCAAAATTTATCGAAGAAAATAATTCTATTATTTGTTCTACCAATGATTATACAATAACTAGAAGTGTTATAGAGGTTTTGTTGTTGTTCTAGCTCGTCTTTGGAAAAGCTTGCGTTAGCCCGGTGTAAGAGTGTTACAAACAAACAAAAATCATCAAATTAAATAACTGCCTCTATTAGGTGTTTTGAAGAGGATTTAAAGAGGAAAAATATTGCGACGCTGATGCATAGGCTGACTTCACCACAGCTCTGGAAACATAGTGTTCTGGATATATAATGAGCTAATATCCATCAAATACTTTAATTAAAAGCTAACCAATATTATGGACTTCGTAGTTCTAATAATAAAAGTATTAAAGCAAGCAGTAGTATCCCAACAAACATAAATTCTGTTGTACGAGAGAAAGTAAAAAAAAAAATTTATCGGAAGTGACAAACCGGAAGTTGGGATGCAGAGCTGTTGTGAACCGTACTAAATGTGTATGTACCAAATTTCATCCAATTCGATTATCAGGTACGGAAGCTATTGAGCTTCCAAAATAACAGGTGCTTGGAGGACCCCCTAAACACTTTGTTCACTATCGCTAAAAAAACTAATCAGTTCCTTGCCATACATATTTTCATCTTTTTGCAAAATGTAATCAAAATTACTTAACGAACGAATGTTGTATGCTTCCAACAAACATTGAAACAATAAACAGGTGCTCGGGAGGACCCCATCACTTTTTCATTATAGTCTTCATCTTTTTTCAAAGTACCGTTAAAATTGATTAATGAATGAAATCTATATGCTCCCAACAAATTTTAAAAACAAAGTGTGAAAAGTCAGCAGTTGTATGGTAGACCCCCCGCCACTTTGATGAATGTGTTCCAAAAGATGATAATTATCTTCTTACACTAATTGAAACCTTTTCCATAAGTTTTATCATAATCACTTCATTATTGTAGGCTGTAGTGTGCATAAAGATACTGAAACGACTGCCAACAATTAAAAAAAATTTTTTTTTACCGGAAGTAAAAAACTGGAAGTTGGGATGCAGAGCTGTTATAAACCATACTAAATGCTCATATACCAAGTTTCATCCAATTTGATTGTCAGGTACAGATGTTATTGAGCTTTAAAAAAAACAGGTGTATGGGACACCCCCTACCACTTTGTTCACTATCGCTCAAAAACTAATCAGTTCCTTGCCATTCGTTTACGAACGAATGCTGTGTGCTCCCAACAAACATTGAAAAAAGTGTGACACTTTAAACAGGTGTTCGGTAGGATCCCCACCACTTATTGCAATATTATCCAAAAACTAATCAGTTCTTTGTTACTTAAGTCTCCATTTTTTTTCAAATCGTCATTAAAATAAATTAATGAATGAAGTCTGTATGCTCCCAACAAACTTAAAAAACAAAGTGTTAAGTCAGCATTTGTATGGTAGACCCCCCACCACTTTGATCAATGTGCCCCAAAAGATGATAATTATCTTCTCACAGTAATTGAACCCTTTTCCATAAGTTTTATCATAATCACTTCATTATTGTAGGCTGTAGTGTGCATAAAGACACTGAAAAGACTTCAAAAAAGTACAAAAAAATTTTTTTATCGGAAGTGAAAAACCGGAAGTTGGGATGCAGAACTATTGTGAACTTTCATACATGCTCATGTACCAAGTTTCATCCAATTCGCTTATCAGGTACAGATGTTATTGAGCTTTCAAAAAAACAGGCGCTCCAGGGACCCCACACCATTTTGTTCACTATCGCTCAAAAACTAATCAGTTCCTTGTCATACATGTTTGCATCTTTTTCCAAAGTGTCATCAAAATTCATTCACGAATGAATGTTTTATGCTCCCACAAACATAAAAACTTTGTGGAAAAAACCACCTGTTGTATGGTGGACCCCCAAACCCTTTATCCAATGTGCTCCAGAAGCTGATAAAATCTTTCTCATGTTATTTAAAAGCTTTTACCAACGTTTCATGAAAATCGATCGGTAATTGTAGGCTACAGTAGGAATAAACACCTGAAAAAAAAACTTTTTAACCGGAAGTGACAAACCGAAAGTTGGTATTCAGAAATTTTGGCAACAGTACTATAACCTTATATACTAAGTTTCAATAAGATCATAGTCCGGGATCAGAAGTTATTCAAGATTTAAACTTAGAGGTGTTCGGGAGACCCCCCCCCCGACATTTTTTCCAAATTTGAAATGAATCCAGATCTTCCATTTTCAAGTGAACCTGTATCATTTGCCAAAGTTTCAACAAGATCATATGCAGAAAACTCAAAACCCACACACCCAAAGACCCACCCACGCACACACAGACGTATTCAGTAGTTTTGACTGTAGAGACATTTCAATACACCAGAGGATTTTCCAACACCCTCTATCTTAAGATAGGGTTAAAAAAAAACTAAAAACGCAGAAAATTTTTTTTTATTGATTTCAACGAATTCCAATACCTATATATACAAAATTAAAACCTCATTTCCAAACTTGCAGATTTCGCGTGTTTTCCACCGTTTATCAAATTAGCGAAAATTTGAGGGCAAAAAGAGAACTGAAAAATAATTTAGGAGATAGAGATTATGATTCAAATTGATTTTGCTGAGAATTATATTAAAAATACGTGGTAAAAGGTAAAATGTATTCAATCAATTAGATTCGCAGCATCAAAAAGTCAATCATCGATTCACACTGTTATTTTGTATGTCAAAAACGATACGTCTGTTCTGTACAAACTGTTTCATTTGTCACTGAAAGTGATAATTTAGATCATCCGGATTATACTGTATGAACTCTATTGGTCACATTAAGTCTGCGTTAATCGTTACAGAATATATTGAGTACTAGGCAACATGTAAATACCCTTCACGTTTTTTCGGACGGAAACAGCCCAATATAGAAACTGCTGCTATATTTACTTATGGATTAAAACTTTAATAGACCAATTTCCACAAATAACCGTTTCAACATTATAGACATTCAGTGAGCCAGGGCATGGTAAAAGACCATTGGATGGCGTAGGAGAAGTGCTAAAAAATTCTGCTGATGATTAAGTAATATGAGGAATAGATGTTAACAAAGCTGCAGATTTTGTCTATTTAATAAAAATTCAACTGTTTTCTCCATGCAGTCACTAATGATGAAATACTTCACTGAAAAAAACATGTCCTATTTCCAATCGAAATGCAGTTGTCTCAACCTCACCGTGCGGTCACATATGGCGAATCAAACTACGAAATTGCTTCATCAGCTCTACAATTATAAATCGATGAAATTGAGACAATCACACGAAATATTTATGTGAAAATAAAATATAGTTCAATTAATCTCAAATACTTAAACTTTAAAATGAAAAATTCATGATATAAGGCCAAAGAAAACTTTTTTCAGGGAAATAGTTATTATCTTTATTCAACTACTGTTTTATTGGATATAACACTTTATATTTTAAATAAACCTCATTCTGTTGTTAGGAAAATGTTATCGTGTAGTTGTTCTAATCACGGTGAAATTGTTTGTAAATAATTTTTCTTTGCATGAATAATAAACTGCCAAGTTCGAGATGAGGTTTTCATTACTTCAATTTTTTTTTCAGTGTAGTGCAGTATTTAACATTCAAATTTCAATTGTTATTGGCCATTGGTAATTTGTATAAACTTAAAAGTAAGTACATGCAGGAGAACACAACCTAATTATACCCCACTTATTTGGAGAACCTTGACGGTTTGGCCCTGTTTTTTATCTATATCATATTGTACAAACTTCACAAGACTTTTTTGCATAGGTATGTGTGCAACCACATGATATTAAACATATTGTTACGTTTTTCCAAACTTCCTTCGAATTGGCCTTACTCTCAATTCGATAAACGTAATTCCCAATCTCTTCCTGAGTTCGATCACTGATTAGTAAGCACAAACACCAGGTTTTATTAAGTATTCAACACCTTAATTGTTTCACAACAACAGGAAAACAATACAGCATACAATATTCCTAACTAGAATATTCCTTTAACAGCTTCAGAAACTCCAACGGTTTATTGTAGAAATTTCCAGTAACTCAACGTTCAAAATAATACACAAATTATTTCTATTCAATAACACTTATAACTTCATTCACTAATTTAAAGATCACTTTTATAATTTTAACTTCACAATCGCAGGTTTAAAATAAACTAATTCATAACTACAAGAGGTAATTTTCTTATATACCTTCTGCAATACTTCTAGATAATTCGACATCACTTTCCAGAAACCTTGAGAAAATATTAGAATATTCGATTATTTTACGTTATGTTGATTTGATTCATAAAATCGTTTATGTTGACCCTATTTCTAAGAAGAGACAACAACAACAACAATTATTTCATTAATTTGTTTGTTGTGTTTTGTTGATTTTATTTTCCTGGAAGTGAACGTAATCGTCTAGATTTTTCTGAATCGTAACATTACCCTCCACTTAAGCCTGTTCGTCCCGAACAGGATCTAGATCTCTCCTCCAATTGTTGAATCCAAACATTTGTTTTTCTTTTTCTATTTCCCAGGCGGTTTAGAATTGCTTCTGGTCCCATTCTAAGTCCTTGGCCATTACTTTGTTCTATGTCCGCCCACCGTGATAAGTATGGATTCTCATTATCTCTAAAGTCCTCCTTATCTTTTCCCTTTGAGTGTTTCACATTGCCATGTCTCCGAACCATTCTCATTTTAAGCTGCGATTCGTTTCCATTTGAAGCTATTTGAACCACTTCATTTACATTGCTCACTTCGTACTGGACCTGAACTTGTTTCGTTTTTAACTTTCGGCGTTTGTTCAAACGTCTGCGTCGGTTGACGTTTCTTTCCGTCATCTGTTTGGATGATGGTTCTGGATTTTCATCTGCACTGCATAGTTTCTCATCGCTGCCAATAGCTGTTGACTCTGCCTTATTCACAAGTAGTGGCATCTGAACATTATTAACCTTTAGGATCCCACATCCAAAATCGAAGACTAATCCCTTCGGCTTCATGAAGTCCATCCCTAAAATGACTTCATCCATAATGTCTGCCACTAGCACCTCTTGTTGATAGCAGTTGTTTCCCAATTTTATTTCAGCGATTCTTTTACCTTCTATTTCAGCACATTCTCCAGTTACTGTTTGGAGTTTCAATCCATCTGATGGTTCCAAAACACCGTCAATTAAACCTTTGCGAACGAATGTTCGAGCTGAACCTGTATCCAGTGTCATGAAGCAACCTTTACCTTCAAGTTGTCCGTTGATACCCAAGCTTTCACCATTTACCGCAATTCTTGAAATTGGAATGTAGGCTGCATTCTCCTCACTTTTTGGCTTTACAGTTGCACCTTCGACAGACTTTCGTTGAATAGGAGACGAATATCTATCACGCTTCCTGTTCCAGCAGTCCTGTGAGATATGGCCCGATTTCCTACATATCCAACACAAGATTTTCCTACTGCTGCTCCTGAACCCTCCGTGCTGCTTGTCTTCGACTCCCATATGCTTCGCAGAAAACGACGATCTATCTGCTTCTTTAGTTTTCCTGCACTCCCGTGGCATGTGACCCTCTTCGTCACATACCCAGCATCTGATGTCGCTTCCACTTCTGTGTGCCAATACTTCTCCTTTGATGTTCCCCTCTACATTCCTTTTTCTGCATCCACCAGATGGCATACATATCCTCTGTACCATCTCATATTGCATTGCGTATGCGACTGTTTCATGGAAAGTCGCCTTAGGTGTAGTTATTACTTTGATCCTGGTTTCTGGATCTCGGATACCATCAATGAAGGCCTCGATCTTCATTTTCTCCATAAAATATGGTGGAGTGTTCGAGTGTGCCAAATGTACAAGTCGTTCCACTGCCGAAGAATAGTCCTGAAAGCTTTCTCCGTTGCGTTGCAAGCGACCTTTTAACTCGATTCTGTATAACTCCTTTTTATGGTCGCTGCTATATTTTCGTTCCAATGCATTCATTACTTCAGCATAGCTTTTTCGGTCATTTTCCGGCACCGCCTGTAGTGCTTCAGCTGCTTCCCCCTTTAGAGCAACTATCAATGCAGCAAGCAAGACGATTTTCTGCGTTCCAAACATTCTGGTCTGCTGCTGTCTCAAACTAGAACTTAAAGATGCCGAAAGATGTGGTTCCGTCATACGATGGTGGTTTCAATTTAATATTAGCTACTTGCTGCACCACCTGGGAAGTAACTTTAGTCGTCTCAACATCCTGCAACCGTTTTTCGAAATCATCAACTTTGGAAAGTACCTTTTTGTTTTCGTCAAGCACTTTTTGTTCTAATTCTTGGATTTCGCTTTGAATCTTCTCGACTTTTCCATCGACTGCCGTTGACATTTGTAGAAGTTTCTCATCCATAATTTGTTTGACTTCATCGCGACTCATAGCAATGTTTGTGTTTATTGCTTCTAACTGTTGATTGATGTTACTGATTTCTTCTTTATTTGCAGCCAATTGTTGATTGATGTTACAGCTAATTTCTTCCTTAGTGGTAGCCATGTTTGTATTTACATCATCTAGTTTTTGATTCATATTGGCATTTACGGCAGCTAATTGCTGATTCATATTCAAATTTATTTGTTGACTGATGTTCAAACTCATTTGTTGCATCATAGCCATTAACTGCGTAAAATCACAATTTGCAGGTGGCAATGAAGACGTTGTTTCCGCAACAAAACTTTTCTCCTCATCAGCTGCTATTGAATCAGCATTTGTACTAATCACTCCAAACTGGTAACTTTCCACAACTACTCCACTAGCTTCCATAGCTTCTCGAAGCTGTATCGTCAATTCAGTTTTGTTGCCGGTTGTTGACAATCCACGTTGTTCTAGTTCTTTCTTTAACTCAAGAACCTTCAAATCACTTAATAAAACCATTATTAACAGCCAACTAATCCGCCGATGTCACCAATGTTACGTTTTTCCAAACTTCCTTCGAATTGGCCTTACTCTCAATTCGATAAACGTAATTCCCAATCTCTTCCTGAGTTCGATCACTGATTAGTAAGCACAAACACCAGGTTTTATTAAGTATTCAACACCTTAATTGTTTCACAACAACAGGAAAACAATACAGCATACAATATTCCTAACTAGAATATTCTTTCAACAGCTTCAGAAACTCCAACGGTTTATTGTAGAAATTTCCAGTAACTCAACGTTCAAAATAATACACAAATTATTTCTATTCAATAACACTTATAACTTCATTCACTAATTTAAAGATCACTTTTATAATTTTAACTTCACAATCGCAGGTTTAAAATAAACTAATTCAAAACTACAAGAGGCAATTTTCTTATATACCTTCTGCAATACTTCTAGATAATTCGACATCACTTTCCAGAAACCTTGAGAAAATATTAGAATATTCGATTATTTTACGTTATGTTGATTTGATTCATAAAATCGTTTATGTTGACCCTATTTCTAAGAAGAGACAACAACAACAACAATTATTTCATTAATTTGTTTGTTGTGTTTTGTTGATTTTATTTTCCTGGAAGTGAACGTAATCGTCTAGATTTTTCTGAATCGTAACAATATACATAAACAAACTCACGCATGAAAATGTGTATATATATGCATTAGACTGGTCGTTAAAAACTAAATTTTCCGAGACGCCCCCTAGAAAAATTCTTTGTGGTCAAAAAACCACAATGGCATTATTTTTTTTTTTAAATTAAAAGAAGACGTGCCGCAAAATCATCGAAGTTTATCTTTTGATAAAATTGTTAATATCTCATAACATATGCTGTCAAAAAAATCACATAATTTTTTTGTAGGAATTCAATTCTCTACAAAAAAGGTCTAAGTCATTTTTTTCTTAAAACCTATATTTCTGAAGATATTTTGAAATAAAACTTGAAATTCTTCGAAACTCATATAACCAAACGTATAACTAATTTTGATTTTTTTTGTCACGATTATTTTTTTATACATTTCATTCTATAGCAAAAGAAGAAAATTAGGACTTTTTCGTCATCTTTATTTTTTGTGTTTTTTAAAAATTACGAAAACTTACAAGTTCATTTTCAAAATGTCATGATAACTATACGTTTTCGGTGAAAAATGACTTGGACCTTTTTTGTAGAGAATTAAATTTCCTACGAAAAATGGTTATGTGATTTTTTTTGACATCTGCATATTTTATGAGATATTTGTAAAAAATCTACGAATTTTTCAAAAAATCAACTTCGACGATTTTGCGGCACGTGTTCTTTTGATTTAAAAAAAAATAGTGCCGTTGTGGTTTTTCGACCACAAAGAATTTTTCTAGGGGGCGTCTCGGAAAATTTAGTTTTTAACGACCAGTCTAATGCATATAAAACTATATGTGGTTGTATGGACGTACGGATTGGTAGAGAAGAGCCATAGACATTTATATTATGACTTATGAGTGTCAAAATTATAAACTATGCGTGTGTATTATTATTAGGATATTGTATATATTGGATTTTACTATATATACATATTGATATACATATGTGATGAAGTAAAATTCAAATATTTTCAATGCCTACCTTGGAGTATATACAAATATAGAGAGAACATAACTTTAAAAATATGGAGGGGCTGAAATTTCAAGTTCTGAGATATCAAGACTTCGGTCTGGGTTAAGGATTTTGTAGTTTTCGGCAAAAAACATTTATGAGGACATTGTTTTTAGTTTTGGTCAGCTATATAGTAAATATTTTGGTAGCGTAATATTACAAAATATTACAAAAATGTTACAGAATCACAAATTCATGTTTCTTTCAAAATTCCAAAAATATTGTAAAAATTAAATAAAATCAAAAATTCAAACTTTTTCCAAAATTTTAAAAATATTGCAAAAATTATAACAATATCAAAAATTGAAACTTTTGTCAAAATTCCAAAAATTATAATAAAACCAAAAATTTAAAATTTTTCAAAATTCTAAAAGTATTCCAAAAATTTTTACAAAATCCAAAATAGAAACTTTTTTCAAGATTCCAAAAATATATATATAAAAAATTCCCAAATTCTATTTTTTTCCAAAATTCTAAAAATATTGCAAAACTTATAACAAAATCAAATATTAAAACTTTTTCCAAAATTCTAAAATTTTGCAAAAATTATTACAAAATCAAAAATACAAACTTTTATCAAAATTAAAAAATATTTCAAAAACTATAACAAATGCAAAGTTTTCCATGTTCAATTAAATTTACGTAATATTCCAAAAATTAGAACAAAATCAAATATTTAAACTTTTTCTAAATTCTAATAATATTCCAAAATAATATGATTATTAATTCATTGGGCGAAATAATATAAAATTGTTTTTATTCGTTGTAGTCCAAATGATTATTAATTGATTGGACGAAATAATATAAAATTGTTTTTATTCGTTGTAGTCCAAAAAAATGTTTTAATTTCTTATAAATTATTCATTTTTATTTTATTGTGACGACGCGTTTCTGCTTTACTCCAAAGCTATCTTCAGGTCCAACAAAATAAAATAAAAAATGAAAACACTGTTTCAAAAAAGAAAAACTGAGAATGAAAATTCACATATAATATGGACTACAACGAATAAAAACAATTTTATAATATTCCAAAAGTTCTTAAAAATTCATAAATTCAAACTTTTTCCAAAATTCTCAAAATATTGCAAAATTTATAACAATATCAAAAATTGAAACTTTTTTCAAAATTCCCAAAATTATAATAAAATCACAAATTTTAAATTTTTCAAAATTCTTAAAATATTCCAAAAATTCTTACAAAATCAAAAATTGAAACATTTTCAAAATTCTAAAAATACATATAAATTCTATTTTTTTCCAAAATTCTAAAAGTATTGCAAAAATTATAACAAAATCAAAAATTCAGGGGCGTCAATTGGGTAGGGCTGGGGGGCATTGGGGCATGGTTGGTTATAATAAAATCCTAAAAGTATCCTAAACGTCAATCTTTGTTCATTTTTTTTATACAGTCACAGGGTTGCTCACTATTATTTTTTTGTGGTAGGTTTTTCTTATAGATTTAAAAGAAGCTCGCAATAATTGTACAATTTTGAATCAAATGAAAAATTTACACACGTTTATGGGTAGTACTAAACTGACCAGACGTTCCACGCTGCATGGAAATGTCCCACATTTCATTGCGTTGTCGCACGGAGAAATTTGTCCCACGAAGCGTCCTACGAAACAAATATTTCCACCACATTTGCAATATCGAAATAATCAAAAAACCTTATATCTACTTACGTACAGAATGCGCAATATCTTAGTCAAAGCAATAGCTTCACAGTTTTTTCTTGCAGTTTGTATAATGTTATATATATGTTGATTTAACTATATTGAGAGAACAAACCAGTGCAATATTTTTTTTACTAAAATAGTGTTTTAACTATAATTTTCTTAGAAATACTAAACTCAGTTTTTTTCAGATAATAGATCTACTTCAGCGAAAAGGTTTCTTTGTTTATAGAAACATCTCGCCGGTGTATATACGAGATATCGAAAGTATATAATGGAAAATAAAATACAAAATATTTTACTTAAAAAGACGCAGTTTTCCGTATAAATTCATAAACATTTAAATTTTCAAACCAGAGTTTACAATTTTACTTTATTCGAGCACTCATTTCAATCCTTTGAAATAATATTCAAAAATTAAAATGTTCATAATTTGAATATCGTTCTTACTCGTAAGAGTAAAATTTTGGTTTTTTCGATTTTACTCCTTTGAAGCAGATTACATTTTCCTGTTCTTTCATTCGATTTGCAAAAGAACAAAATTAGTCCCTCTACGTCATCCTTTATATTCATTTTCCTAACAATACATGAATAATTGAACGAACCATTCGAAGCATTTTACGTTGGAAAGCATCAAATTTGAAGCAAAACTAAAAGTTTTGAGTATTTGAAAGAAAATATTTATTTTAATTTAGTAGCAAGAATGATATTTTATTATTTTCACTCCTGTATGTGGGAGTGTTATATTTTCTGAAAGAACAAAGTAAAGGAGTGATATAAGTAGCGTTTCAAACTCTGTTTAAAACACACTTTAACTAGGTAGCTCAAGAGTAAAATTATTATTTTCTAATTTATAATTTTTTTCTCAATAAAGAACAAACAAAGTAAACAGCATAAAAATTTGATAAATGGTGTAGATTTGCAAAAGATAGAACGAGAGGTATACTGTATACCTCTTATACTTACAGAATACAAAAAAGATATTAATTATTTAGTAAAATTAAAATAAATTGTTTCAATTGTTTTGCAGTCTTCACTTGTGTAACTAAGGTTTTCAGCTACTATAAAAGGTAAATTTATACTAATTTTTAAAATTATATTTAAAAGGTTCTCCTGCAAACCAAGACGGATAGAAAACGTTTGCGTAAATTCTCATACGATATTGAATTGGACTATCCTTTTATAAAAAAATCAAAATATAACGACGCAAAAGTTTATTGTATTACCAGTCGGAGTGAATTTGCATATTAGCAGTGGACATTATGATATTAAAAGACATATAGATACATATAAACATAAAAAAGCGTTGCTATAAGCCGCCAGCTCCAGTAGCTTAAACAAGTTTTGTTGTTATTTTGTTTTCTTGTTGTTATTTAACATTGACAAAAAGTTAGTTGCAATTTGCGCTGATAACAACAACACCAATTTTAGTAGTGTCACGTCAAGGGGTGAAAGTTTAAAAGCAAACTAAACTAGAATTTGAACCAGAATGTATTGGGTATTGGATTCGCAGCCTATATTCTAAATAATGCAACTAGAAGTGCTGCTGATTTAAATGGCAGGGTTAAAAAATTTGAATATTTTACTGGCTTTACTGGAGACGTTGAAGGAGTTCTGCGGCAAAAGTAATGTCGAACCTAACCAACTTATTGGATACAGTGAAACTCGTTGGCTGGCGGTAATGCCAGCACTAGAAAGAATTTTGAAAATCTACGAACCACTGTAAGCACATTTCCTAACGGTTGAACAATGTCCAATTAAAATAAAAGAATTTTTTGAAGAATTAAATAGTAAACAAATAGTAAAGGAAAGCATTAAATAGTAAATTTATGTACAATCTAGTTAGCACTTTTTCACCGTCCCACTTTCTCGCAATAGAAATTCTAATTAGTTAGTATTTGGAAGAATATTTGCATTTTGTCCCACATTTTAACGATTTGGCTCTAGTCAGTTTAGGGTAGACATAACTCTTGCTCTCTGAGACAAATAAAGGAAAACAAAGAAACAAACAAAAAAACGATTCGACATAAGAGGAGTCACGTAGGGATTGCAATCCCGTGGTGTTTTATGGATCCTGGGACTACGTGACTCATAAATTTTAAATCCCGGGATGTCCGAGATCTAAAAAATCGTATAGAAAAACCATCCTTTTTTTATGCTGCACGATCTGCTGTCGTTTACAAATTCACTCTTTGAACAGTTACAAAGCAGAGATATAATAATTTCTAGCACAAGCGCTTTAATTAAAACTACCTTTTTGATGCTTAAACAATGCAGAGACGATACTAAATTTAAAATTATTTTTAACAAATGAAGGAATTTTGCAGAACTTTGCGGTATTCGCTTCGATGAAACATCACCAGAAGACAAAGATCTAGCAGAGTAACCAAGGTAGCTCAAAAGCATTTTATTTTTATTTCTAAGTCCATGCATTTAAATGCTTTTAAATATATGTGTGTATAAAAATGTGTATGTTATGTTTTACGAAAAAAATCTTTTTATGTCATTTAAATTCTCGCCCCCAATAAGATTTTGGTAAACGACGCCACTGCAAAAACTAAAACTTTTTCCTAAATTCTAAAAATATTGCAAAAATTGCAACTTTTTTAGAAATTCCAAAAATTATAATAAAATCAAAAATTTAAAATTTTTCAAAATTCTTAAAATATTCCAAAAATTCTTACAAAATCAAAAATTGAAACTTTTTTCAAAATTCTAAAAATATATATAAATTCTATTTTTTTCAAAATTCTAAAAATATTGCAAAAATTATAACAAAAACAAAAATTAAAACTTTTTCCAAAATTCTAAAAATATTGCAAAAATTATTACAAAATCAAAACTACAAACTTTTTTCAAAATTCCCAAAATATTTCAAAAACTATAACAAATTCAAAAAATTTCTATGCCCAATTTCTTTTCCATTCAATTTTTTTTTCCAAAAAATTGGCTAAAAAATAAATGAAATCATTTTTGACACACTTGACATTATCTTTTTTACAAACTTATCATGCCATAATTCTCTATAATAATAATAAAATTTCATGTCATACAAATAATTAATTTTATGTTTTTCCAAAAAATTAGGAAAAAAATAAATAAAAATCTTTCTTTTGACACACTTGACAACATTTTTTTGACAAACTTATAATACCATAATTCTCTTTAATAATAATAAAATTTCATGTTATACAAATAATTAATTTTATTTTTTTCCAAAAAATTGGATAAAATATAAATAAAAATCTTTCTTTTGACACACTTGACAACATTTTTTTGACAAACTTCTTTTGCAATAATCTAGTTTTTGATCTCACATACCAATCCCTATCATCAAGATTTCTCCAAATTCAATGTTCCTACTCGTAATCACTTAAAATGAACGTTTTTTAAGCCAAAAATATGAAAATTTGCTATTTTTGACACACTTAATGATTTTTCCGAAACACTTCCGGTACAGTTATCGAACACGGCGTCCTTTCGGACCTGTCCCTTGAGTATACCTATTTTAAGAAAAAAAAATTTTTGAAATCCTTCCAGCGGTTTTCTAGATTTCGTAGGTTTCGACCTAGATTTCGACGGCCGGCAGACAGACATACATTTTTTTTAAAATAATTTATTTAAAATAAATTTAATAAATTTTTGCTTTAACAACTTTTTTAAATAATATTTTATTACATATTTTTTTGTTTTTTGTTTATTTTTTCTTTTTTAGAATCAGTAGGTCCTAAAACGTCGAGAAATGCCAAAAAAAGTGGGGATAAGAATTTCACTTTTGGCTCATGAATTTAATACTTAGGTCTTTCAGACCGAAGGAATTGTATGAAGAGAGACATAACAAATCGTGATCACTGATATGTCAAATTCAATTTCTCTTTTCGCCATTTGCATTTCTGTTTATTTACAACAACAAACTGTTTTATTAAATTATAAATTAAAAACAATTCTAAATGTAAAATCCTATAACACATCAAAAGTTTTCTTGATAGTTGTGCTAATTTTTATAAAATGAATGAAAATAATTACAGGAGTAATTTAAATTTATTGTGTTATTTCCAGTGATTTTATAATAGTGAATGTTTTATAATGGACAAGCAATATTTTCTAAAGACACGAACAAATATTTAAGTTATGTAAATATTTTCAAAGTTTTCATAACTTGCTGATAAATTCTTTTCGCTATATGGACTATAATTTTTAATTCATAAAATAGCAAAAATTATATGTTTGGTTGGTTATAATAAAATCCAAAACGTATCCTAAACGTCAATCTTTGTTCATTTTTGTTATAGTCACAGGGAGGGAGAAACTATTATTTTTTTGTGGTAGGTTTTTTTCTTATAGATCTAAAAGAAACCCGCAATAATTGTACAATTTTGAATCAAATCAAAAATTTACGCACGTCAATGGGTAGACATATAACTCTTTCTCTCTGAGACAAATAAAGAACAATAAATAAGCAGAAAAACGATTCGACATAAAATTGCAATCCCGTGGTTTTATGGATCCTGGGACTACGTGACTCATAAATTTTAAATCCCGGGCTGCACGCGATCTAAAAAATCGTATAGAAAAACCATGCTTTATTTTTTTATGCTGCACGATCTGCTGTCGTTTACAAATTCAATCTCTGAACAGTTACAAAGCAAAGATATAATAATTTCTAGCACAAGCGCTTTAATTAAAACTACTTTCTTGATCCTTAAAGAATGCAAAGATGATACTAAATTTAAAATTATTTTTAAGAAATGAAGGGATTTTGTAGAACCTTGCGGCATTCCCTTCGATGAAACAACACTAGAAGACAACGATCTAGCAGAGTAACCGAGGTAGCTCAAAAGCATTTTATTTTTATTTCTAAGTCCATGCATTTAAATGCTTTTAAATATATGTGTGTATAAAAATGTGTATATTCCGTTTTACGAAAAAAATCTTATTGTTATTTAAATTCTCGCCCCGCCCCGCCCCCTAAGATTTTGGTGAAATGACGCCACTGGTGTAAATATAAAATTTATTTCATAATTTGTTTTAAATACATGATGTATAAATGATAAAATATGAATTTTATGAGAACCTGTTTTTAGTTTTAGGCAACGATGTATATTAGATATAAAACTCTTAGCAAAACTAACAACGTAAACCAAACAACAATACTTTGCCGGAAAATTAAAACATCATAAATTAATATAATTTTGTGTCCATTTAGCGTTAGTCACCAGGCAGGCCTTCACCCTTTTCATTTGATGATTACCACAGGTTTTATACTTCGTGAGGCGGCTGTCCTTGACGCAGAATGCAGAGAAGTTTTTTTGTCCCTACAGCGAACAAATGGAATACTTTGTCAAAATAAAAAAAATGGAATTCCTTTTTTAAAAAAAGCGTCCATCAATACCTCAGAACGCATGTTAGTGCGAATGAGTATGTGTTGTTGTGACACATATTGAAATCCTATTACACAACACTTTTTGTTACAAAAAAAGTGGAGTGGTGAGAAACGTGATAATATAATTGTTCACAATACAAAATAAAATGTTGGTGCCAACAATTAAATTTCAATGCATCAAATAATTTTCAGACCAAGTTTAAGAGTTTATCTGTTATCGCCGTTTTTCGTGATTAAATTATAAACTCCCCATAATCTATTAGTTATAACACCGTGTCAATGTTTAAATAAATCCATATTAACCGTCTGTTGAGTTTAATGTCAAGGGTTTACGGCTATATATAGGTAGCAAATTGTAGGCGTAGAATTTCAGCTTTTCTCTACCCATGCTCCGTTACTTAACTCCTGTGATTTTTGTTCTTCAACTTATTTTAGCTTTAAACATGAAATATTTCACTTACCAACAACAAAATCTAACGATCATCATATTTAAAACTATTTGATTTACAAATCAGACGAATAATAATGAACTTCGATCAATTGACTTATCTTATATTTAGATAAAGATTACAAAATAAAAACAGGAATTATATAAATTTGAAATACCAATTTTAATATATTTTCGTATATAGTGCTAAAATGATAGCAAACTTTTAAGAATTTTTAACGAACAATAACAATTCACATAAGCGTGTTTCTTAAGTTTAAACTTGAAGTCTTAACATCAAATAAGTGAAATCCAATTTTTACCTCAACACAAAAATAAACTAAATCCAATTTACTGCCTCAAAACTGTCTCGTGTTTAAAATTAAAAATTTTGTTGTCATTTATCTATTTCAGTTTCGTATTTTATTTTTGCAATATATTTGTATCACGTTGTTGTTTTTCTAATCATTGTATATATGTAAAGTTAAAGTTAGTATGTAATTGTTTATATATACGTCAATAAAGAGAACATTTAAAATTAATTTTCCTGACCAATCCTAACACTTTTTATTTGCAAAAAAAAGTATTAGTGTAACAGTTAAAATATTGCGCATGTACTTTTAATAAAAACAAATATTGAAAGCTTTTTTTATGAGTTTTATTACGTTTATGGTTAAATGGGGAAGGACCAAGATATTTATGCTTGCAGAATATTTTAAAAATTTCAATGCTAGGCTAAAAAGGAAAACTCTATAATTAAAGAATAATTATTATCATTATCAATAATCGATATCATCGTTTGTTTTAGTTTAGGAGTAAGAAAATTAAAAAGCATAAATAATAACGCTGCGGGTTTTGGAAAAGATCATTCTTTGGAAAAGAAGTTAACAGTAGTTACACACTCCTCCCTGGAGCAAATCACTGTAGTAAAATTAAGCTCTCAAGATGACAACTCTAGCAAGTCTGCGGCAACTGCTAAGCTATTTGAAATGCAAGCATACATAGTTTCCCGCAGGATATTTGTTAGATTATTGTGTTTAACGATTTTGCCGACGTCAACCATTATACAGATCGGTACTGCACCAATCCACGATTTAAAGAAACTATCGGTCAGTGCCACTACCGCCTGATTGTTGTCATAATGCCGTTATTCATCTGAAGCTTATCAATGCCAACTATACGAATGTAATAGTCATTACAATATGTGTCACAACAGCACATAGATACCTTTAAGACCCAAGTCTTACGAAAACTTGCGTTCTGAGGGATTGTATTATAGCTGGTAGTATAGTTCCAATATATATGATTAAAATCTAATATGTAACCACCCTAATTTATAGCTGCTAGTATAGTTCCAATATATATTATTAAAATCCAATATGTAGCCTGTAGTATGTGATTGTAGCAGAATTCTTATGATACAAATTAATTAGAGATCAAGTATCCTTATATCTCTATATATTCCAGTGTTCACACAGATTCAATTGTTGCTTACTCCTTATCTTGACATTGATAAAAAAAAACGATGATACTTTAAATTCTAATTTACGTATTTCCTCTGCAGATAATTTTGAATTCAAAACAACATAGTAAGTAAACTAACTTTTAATATTTTGTTCCATTGTATTATTATTGCTCATTGTTCCGCCACATAAGAAAGGTGGTCACCGTCTAAAGTGTGCGAATTATCGTGGCATCGCACTGTTGAACACTGCATATAAAATACTATAGCTAATGTCGTACTTGCTCGACTCATCGCGTTCGCCGAATCTATCATCGGTGACTATCAGTGTGGTTTTCGTTCCAACCGCTCAACCACAGATCAATGTTTTACATTAAGGATGATTCTGAAAAAATGTTGGGAGTACAATATCAGCATTCACCAGCTCTACGTTGATTTCAAGCAAGCATATGATAGTATCATCCGCGACAACCTTTGGTCCGCACTCATATGCCTTGGTATCCCAGAGAAACTTGTTTCTCTGTGCAAACTCACAACGTCGAGATCAAATTGTAGAATAGTAATTGAAGGGTCAGTTTCTGACCTTTCGATATAACATCAGGTGTTCGACAAGGTGATTCACTCGCGCCCGTACTGTTTAATTTGGCGCTAAAGTACGCGATAAGAAAAAGCCGAATTGAGACGCAAAACTGCATATATAACAAATCTAGTCAAGTTCTTGGCTACGCAGATGATATTGTGCTTCTCGGACGTAAAACGAGCGATATTAAAGATAGTCTCTCTCAGCTTGAAAGAAATGCTAAACGACTTGGATT
>CAVNZG010000103.1:0-15200 GCA_963693315.1 Diogma glabrata
CAAAACACAGCTGTTGATTGTTTCCAGATTAAAGACCGAGTTCCCCAAAGATATTTTATTTAGTATGTGTGATGAACCAATAGGTGAATGTAAAAACATTCGTTTATTGGGTGTCACAGTTTCAAATGACCTACTCTGGAACGATCATGTAATGGCGATGGCAAAAAGCGCGTCTAAAAAACTCGGCCTCCTAAATAGATGCAAAAAAATTTTCACTCCATACCAATTGCTCCATGCTTATAAGTCCTATATTCGTCCCTGTATGGAGTACTGCAGTCAAGTTTGGGGTGCTGCCTCTGTTTCCATCTTGGCCCTCTTGGACTCTGTTCAAAAGCGAGCTATACGAATTGTAGGTGATCGAACTTTGACATCAAAACTTGATTCCCTACAACATCGTCGCACTGTTGCTGACCTCGTTGTTTTTTACAAATACCGTCATCAGCAGTGCTCAGATGAAATCAGCGGCATCATGCCTCAAACTTATTCTTACCCCCGTTCCACTCGGCAATCGGCTGCTGCAACCAGAGAAACGGTAAAGATCCCGCGCTGTCATACTGGCAGATCGCAGAGAGACTTCTTTGTCCGAACTGCGTACAAATGGAATAGTTTGCCGGAACACTTAGTCTCAGGTGGCTTCAACCCACAGACGTTTAAAAAAAGCGTTAATCTACACCTCAGAACGCCAGTTGTTGTGGAACCCACGTCTAGACCTAGGTCTTAAAAGGTATTTATGTGTTGTTGTGACACATATTCTAAACCCTATTACACAACACATTTTATTAAAAAAAAAAAAAAAATAATATTTATTATAAAAGTAAACAAAGTGCAAAAACAATATATTTTAATCAAATTCTATTGAAGTTGGCGGTTATGCAGTTGATGTTCGCTTCAGGGACTTCCATTGAAGTTGACGGCTATGATGTTCGCTTCAGGGCCCCTGATATGAGAGTCTGAAAACATAACCTTAATTACAGTTTTTACCCAGAAATGGTGTCAAAAAATTTAACAAATGTCTGTTTTAGGATTTATTCAGAATCTAGACTTTTTGACATTTTCGTATTTTTGGTCATGAAGATGTGATTTTTTTCGGTTTATTTATACAGCAAATTTGTAGCTGAGGTCAAAAACTACAATTTACTTATTTCACTCATACTAAAATTCCAAATGGTTTACGAGATATGAGCCTAAGAAAATTTGCAAGTTTTCACAAAACATAAATTGCGACAAAAAAACTTCAAACAAAAATTCGCAAGCTCGATTTTCACCGTAGACATATGGTCTAGTGGACTTTTTTGCTCAGTACAACTCCAGGAATCAGAATCGCGAGGGGCCCATGAAGATTTTTAAATCGCCCCACTCTAATATATATATATATATATATATATATATATATATATATATATATATATATATATATATATATATATATATATATATATATATATATATATATATATATATATATATATATATATATATATATATATATATATATATGTATATATATATATATATATATATATATATATATATATATATATATATATATATATATATATATATATATATATATATATATATATATATATATATATATATATATATATATATATATATTAAATTTTTTAAAGAGTTATTGAGCTTGATTATATTTTGTAATAAAAAAACTTTATTTGGTTTTTTAGCTCTATTATATTTAGTTTTTCGGCAAACGGCTGTAAAGTTTAACTTTACTGCCGCTAGGGAGTTAGCTGACGTCTTACTTTTAGCCTGACAGCAAAAGTAACGTCTAGCGACAGCAAAAGTAACGCCATTTTTATTTTATATTACGGAGGCTGTAAAATAGCATTTGTTATTTGTTAGTTTGTTATTTTTTCAAACATATTGTATAACCATGACAACAAAAAATAAGTTGATTCTCATATTATGAAATTTTGAAAAGGCTGCTTTGATAAAAAAATTTTATTCATACAAATTTAAATGTTTTTTTCTTTTTTTTGGAAGTAATTATGACGATACAAATCCATATTTATAAAAAGTTTGATGTATTAATTTCATATTTATAAAAAATTTAAACGTTTGCCGAAAAAATAGTGTATTTAATTCGGAGCTAAAGTGACTTTTTGTGTTTCGTCTATAATTGTCGGCCTCCCTGCGGTCGGCCGTCAAACTATAGACTCAACACAAAAAGTATTACTTTAGCTCCTAATTAAATAATGTACTATTTTATATATGTCTTACAAAAACATTGTTGGCGCTACGCGTTTCATTACGTCTCCCGTAACATCTTCAGGCGAAATTTTTAAAATAATATAAACAATATAAAACTATAAAAACTATAAAATACAACTTGTCATAAATTATTCTATTATAAAACTGTAAGATTTCCTTTATAGTTTTTTCAATTGAATCGGTCATTTCAAAAACCTCATAAGTCACTCAATTAGAATTTTTCAGAAAACAATAAAAACTGTTTCATACACAAACAAATGAGTTTTAAAGGACTTTTTTATGTTTAATTTAGTATTTGAGTGGTGAAAAATTAAAATAGCGAATAACCTTTACAATTTATTAATAGAAATAATGAAAAACACCTGAAAAACAGTTCTTGACTTATGTTGTTTTAGCAAGAAATAGGGTTAGTGGTATAAAGTTTAACCAAAAAAATCGTAGTAATCATATTAGGTAGATTTCATATAAAAATCTACCTATTGCAATGGGCTTCATCTCGGAATTTCGGAAAAATTTTGATGCCAAACGACTATTTGTGATAAGCGGAGATGGAAAAACAAAAAAAAAAAAAATTATATATATATATATATATATATATATATATATATATATATATATATATATATATATATATATATATATATATATATATATATATATATATATATATATATATATATATATATATATATATATATATATATATATATATATATATATATATATATATATATATACGATATGAGGTATAACGGAATTTAGTGGCACTCTCACGGTCGCATTTTTTGACCTACACCAAAATAATTTTCTGTGTATGTTTCGGCAAATAATGTCTTGGACAAGTTCGTCAACTGGCCATATCCGGGTACCGGTTAAGCGGCTAGAGCCTAAAAAGTCGAATAATCTAGGGCGCTATAACTTCCGTTTGAATAATAATATTTTAATAAAATTTAAAAATATTGAATATTTAAACCTTTTTGTATCATTTTTATCCAGATGACTACTTTGGCGTTTCAGGTTCCTCAAAAATCAGCTGTTTTAAAAATTTACTAAACTTTGCTGCCCTTGATCTAGCTGAAATGGCCAAGCTCATATTTGAAAACTTTTTTTCACGTACTTAAAATATAAATCTTTCCAAAATTTTCAAAAATAATAGTTTAAGTCTAACGGTTGAGACCCTACGGCTGTTGAAATAAAAACAAACGCAAAAGGCAATGCTTTCATCATGTTTCAGTTTATGTTATTTAAATTCATCTTAGCTTTTAAACATATTTTTCAACTATAGCCTCAAAGAATTTCAGCTTTCTAACCCAAAAGGTTCCATTTTTATAAGCATTATAATGCAACCCTTACAAGAAAAATATCAACCCATTTAATACCATAGAAAAATTATCAAAATCTCTTTTGTTTTTATTTTTTTTACTAGTAACCGTTTGAAAAAAGATTAAATAAGAACAAAAAAACACAACAACAAAAGATGATTTTGAAATAAAATTGTTTGATAATGTTTGATTATATTATGTGTGATGGTATAGTTGTAGTTGTGACGTAGTTCATTTGATCTTTGGTGGATTTAATATGTTATTAAAAGTAGTTTAAACCAACTTAAATAAAACTGTTCCGAAATTGTATTGATGAAGTTAGTTCGGATAATGTATTTAATTTGGTTCGATAATTTTTTTGAATTATTCTGTTTCTACTTATATTTTTTATTTAAACTAATCCGACTTATCTAATTTTATTTGGACACAAAACCGTCTGACCCCGAAATCTACCTATTTCTAGCGGATATACCTGCCACTGGGATTTTTTTTTATTGCTTATTATTGAGAATTACACTTAAAAATAATCTTATTAACATTTTACATGTATTAATTTGTCATGTGTTAATATCTTTATGGTACATAGTCATATTCTCCATCATTCTTAACTATGAGTTAATTCATATATAATAGTATAATACGTATATAATTCATATATAATACGAATCCTCGAAAAGAGGACGAGTGTCATGGGTCCGTACCTGCGGTTCCTCTCGTCCTACGCAGGAATGCAGGAATGATATCGCTATCGACTTACGTGGTTTTTACCCAAAATACGCATCTCCCTTAAAGGAACCATTTTCTGCAAAAAGAGCATGTTGGTAAAAAATGTGACTTAAGAGGTTTTTGAAATGACCGATTCAATTTCATTACCAAATTGTATTTTCATATTTTTAAAGAATTTCTTGTATTTATTCTTATTTATATTTGATCACATTTTTCAACCGAGGGATAGTTATGTTAAATTTTTTAAAGAGCTATTGAGCTTGATTATATTTTGTAATAAAAACTTTATTTGGTTTTTTAGCTCTATTATATTTAGCTTTTATATATGTCTTACAAAAACATTGTTGGCGCTACGCGTTTCATTACGTCTCCGGTAAAATCTTCAGGCGAAATTCTTAAAATAATATAAACAATATAAAACTATAAAAACTATATAATACAACTTGTCATAAATTATTCTATCATAAAACTGTAAGATTTCCGTTTCCATTTTTTCCATTTTTAAAATCCGAATAAAGTTTTTTATTACAAAATATAATCTACCTATCAATATATATGGTCGATATATGACCATTTCAGATCAAATCGAGAGGGGGTCTTACAACCGGACCTCATTTCGTCTCACACCAACAAAATAAAAAAAATGACGTCACTGCCCAAAAATTTTTATGAATAAAAGTTGAAATGTGAATAATTTAACAAGGAATCTGAATGATTGTATGATTATTGAAGCCTCAATGGAACAACCAAAGATAAATTAGTGCTTTCGGATAATTTTGGACACATTGGGGTGTATGCGGGGCATCCACAGAGGGATTTTCGGCTCCGGAAACACTTTATAATGTAAATTTTAAACATTTTTATAATGTTTAACATTTTTTATAACATTTATAATGTAAATTTAAACATTTAAACATTTTAAACTTCAGGTCGCGAATAAAACAACTGCTCTCAAAATGTTCCGAGCATATATAATAATTTGGTTTTGGTTCCACTTTCAATTTACAAAACCTTTTCCAAATTTGTTTTGTTTTTAAATGTTTAAGAAATCTGTGGAAGGAAACTTTTTCGTCTAAATTTCGTTTTCCCATGTAATTTAGACATTCTAAGGCTCTGCATTTCGCCATTGTCTCTGAAATAAATTGAATGAAAAATGAAAACATAACCTCACTTTATTTATTTTCACACTTATCCCTACAATTTTGACTTTTAGTCAACAAAATAATATATCTCACCTTATGTAATGTTATCAGGCACTTTTTAATACACTTTTTAATATTTTTTTATTTTTATTTTCCGAAGTTTATTCACAACTGTTGAAAATTATGAACTTTTCAAAGCCATCTGTCATTTTTTGTTGAGCAATGACGTCATTTTTTTTGTGCGTTCGTGTTAGTGCGCGTATAAACGATTTAGATGAAGCAACCTTACAATATAGGGCCTTGGGGGTCTTAGGTGACCATTTCCGATTTGTCTGAAAATGCGTTAAAAAAAACTAATTTGACCGAAAAAATTCAATTAGTGGTTTTTCATGAGATATCACCATACAAAGTTTCGCGAAAATCGGGAAAAATCAAAAAAGGAGTCAAATTCAAAAATTCACAGCTCTTTCATTTTTTATTCGATTTGCGTCAACAGTATATCGTTGGAAAGGTAATTTAGTCTACTTTAAGATTAATTATTCAAAATTTATTGTTGCCTAACGAAAGATGGTCAAAATGTGAGTTTTAATATATTTTCACCCTTCGGCTCAAAACCTTACCTTTAATTTTTTTTTTAAAGGTCAACAAATTACCTTTTCAACGATATACTGTTCTTGATGGTATCTTAATTTGTTAGGTTTTTATTGAGTTTTTTATGGGATATGCCATGAATTTTCAGTACAAAGTTTTACCGCATGAGTAAAAAATCGACCATATTCGGTCACAGATAACTAAAAATTAATTAAATTCCCATTGATCTTCGACTTAATTTTTATTTAAAAATTAATTACAAAAACAATTAATTAATTTTTTTTTCAAACGACTAACTAATCATCTATCAAACAACAAAAATTTTGATGAAATGGATATAGCCTTTCTTGAGCAAATTAATTACAAATTACATCGGATTGGCAGAATTTTTTAATTTTTCATGCATGTTGAGGTGCCCCTATGGGCTTTTTAAAAAAATTGTAAAATAAGTTGTATTTTTTATTCTATCCATGCTATTTAAATCCACAGTAATTATGTATGTGTATTTAGATTAAAAATGTTCTATTCCAATTTACGAGTTTCAAGATAAATGACAAAAAAAAATTGTTTGATATTATTTACAAACACGGTGATTTGATTGTTTATTAATTTCCTTAGGTATTTGCTGTGCATTTGTTTGAAATGAAAAACAAATTATAGGTATTAAAGTTAAGCTGGCATTTTAAAAATAATTTTGGAAAAGAGACATTGTAACTCAAGGGTGCCGGGTTAGATTATCGACCTAGACCACTTTTCCTATACATTATTCAGAACATGTGTCAGATATTTCAGACCTGATCGTTAAAGAATCATTTTTGCATACTAAATAATGTACCGTAAAAGAAAACGGTCAATATGGTATCTAGGGATATTCAAATCTATTGAATAATTGTGGTGATGATATTTAATTGTGATGGTTTGTGTTAGTATTTTACGGTCGGGTGTCACCCCAAAACGGGCGACACCCGGGTGGTCCCCCTCCTCTCCGCCCCCCTTCTACCTACGTTCGTGGAATAAACGAATTGGATAAAGCTAGGTACATAAGCATTTAGTACGGTTGACAACAGTTCTGGATCCCAAATTTTGGTTTTGATTAAACCAAAATTTAAAACTGCGGTTCCCATTGTAAACTGTTATAAATGTTCACTTAATATTCCAATTTTTAACACTTTATTTGAATCTACCCTTCAAATAAAAGGTAGCGTAAATGAAAAATAATTTTATGTTTATCATCAAACATTAAAGCCATTTATCATTCAAGCAAAAATATAAATCAAATCAAACTAATTTTTCCTGTTTGTGTTGTATTTTCTGTTTTTAAAAAAAATCTAAAAAATATTTGACATCATTTCTTTATCACTTTTATCTAACTTATCACAATAAATTTTTCCTATCTCGTCTTTTATGCTTGAACGACGCATTTGTAGGTGTACCTGTAATTCATCAATCAGGCAGTTGTTTTTAAAATACTATAGGGAACATATATAAAAACACAGTTAAATAATTATGAGCGTATAAATCGACTAGAAAAACTCATCTTTTGCATGAACGAGTATGAAAGAAATGTTTTTCTGAATGAACAATCAGATTCATTAATCTGTTTAAGTTATCGTAATTCTACACAGTTAAAAATAAGCTGAATATGTAATGCAAATTACTATACATATAGGTACTACGGAAGTCTCCATTATAAAATAATGCAAATATTGCTTTAAAGATAAATTTAATGCTCTTTGCATTAGCAAGTTGTTTTCAAACTTCTAGCGTAGCAAGTTGTTTTCAAACTTCTACTATTTCTATAAAAATAAATTATAATGTTAGACTTGTTCTAAAATTTGTAGTTTTGCATGAGAATTAGTTTTAATGCAACAGTTGCTTTGCAATTTAATAATAACCTGCTTTACATAACCCATATAGCAAAGCTTGTATAAAAAATTTCAGTAACTTTTTCAACTGTAGTCTACACATTCATTGTTTCTAACTGTCAGTATTTATGGATTCAATGATTCCTTCGTAGAAAAAAATATTTAATGGTTTTATTTCTACAAGGTTATTTATAAAGTTATGTAAAATTTTGTTGTTGTGTAAACGCAAAACTTATAGGTAGGGAAAAGCCGTTAATATATTGTGATATTTTTATCAGATATTATGGTAGTATAGTAATCCTGAGAATTTAGACTTGAGAGTTTAGTTTGCGTCATTGGAAGCTGTAACCGGTTATGTCATTAGAGTAAAAGGATTGCATACCAATCTTATTTGTAAATAAAGATGCTATATGGTTGGTCAAGAAACTTATTTCTTAGATACTGAGCTTTATTTCCGAGCGAAAATTTCGGGTCAATGTTAATGGTGTCTAATTGGATGTCTTTTGAGCCAATGCAGGAATTTCTCAAGGTTCCACTTTGTCACCAACTTTCTTTCTTATTTACATTAGTGATTTGTTAGTTTCAATAGTTGATGACGCATTAAATATTATATTTAAATTCACCATCTGCGCTTAATAATTGAAGATCAAATTTAAAACTTTTAAAACGGTTCCAGCTTTTATGTTTCCTGTAACAGATAGAGTAAAAAATCTAACGAGTTTTTATTCATAAGATTAAAATATGAAGGGGCCGAAATCTCACAGCTCTGAGATATCAAGACTCGGTCTGGGTTAAGGATTTTGATATAGTTTTCGGCAAAAAACTTTTATGAGGACATTGTTTTTAATTTTGGGCAGCGATGTATATCAAACATAAATCTCTTTGTTAAAGTACAAGTATTTTTTTATCTCTGTTTAGAAATTTATTACAAAACAAACATGAAATATTAATACGTTGCCGACAAATTATAGCAGATCATAAATTATAATAGATTAAAAATATTAATATATAACTTGAAAAGGGAAAAGGTTTATCATACACCTAGCAAACTACTCAAAAACCTCTCCATTTAGCGTTTCAAGAAAAACTACAAAATCAAAAATTCATATTTCTTTCAAAATTCCAAAAATATTCTAAAAATTAAAATAAAATCAAAAATTTAAATCTTTATTTAAAATTCTAAAAACATTCCAAAAATTATTACAAAATTGAAACTTTTTCAAAATTCTAAAAATAATGCAAAAATTATAACAAAATCAAAAAAACTATTTTTTTCAAAATTCCAAAAATTATAATAAAATCGAAAATTTAAATTTTTTCAAAATTTTAAAAATATTGCAAAAATTCATTGTTCAACAATTCAAACATTTTTCACAATTATTAAAATATTCCAAAAATTATAACAAAATCAAATTTACAAACTTTTTTCAAAATGCCAAAAATTATAATAAAATCAAACATTTAAACGTCTTCAAAATTATAAAAATATTCCGAAAATTCTTACAAAATCAATAATTGAAACTTTTTTCAAAATTCTAAAATTATTGCAAAATTTTTTAATTTAAAATTTAAAATTGAAATTTTTTCAAAATTCTAAAACTATTGCAAACATAATAACAAAATCAAAAACAAAAACTTTTTTTAAAATTCCAAAAATATTTCAAAAATTATAACAAAATCAAAAAAACAATTTTTTTCATAACTCAAAAAATATTACAAAATCGAAAATTGAAACTTTTTCCAAATCAAAAATTCAAAAAACTTTTTCCAAAATTCTAAAAATATCCTAAAAATTATAACAAAATCTAAAATACAAACTTTCTTCAAAATTCCAAAATTATAATAAAACCAAAAATTTAAACTTTTTCAAAACTCTAAAAATATTCCGAAAATTCTTACAAAATCAAAAATACAAGCTTCCAAAATTCCAAAAATATTTCAAAAATTATAACAAAATCAAAATTTTCCACGTCCATTTCCTGTTCAATTAAATTTCATGTCATACAAATAATTAATTTCATTTTTTTTTTCAAAAAAATTAAGTAAAAAAAATGAAAATCATTCTTTTGACACACTTGACAACATATTTTTGACAAATTTATAATGCAATAATCTAGATTTTGGTCTCACATACTAATCCCGACCATAAAGATTTCTTCAAATTCAATGTTCCTACTCGTAATCACTTAAAATCAACGTTTTTTAAGCCAAAAATATGCAATTTCCTTGTTTTGACACACTTGACGATTTTTTGACACACTTTCGGTACAATTATCGAACACATCGGCCTTTCGGCTCTTACCATTGAGTATACCTATTTTTGGAATTAAAATTTTTTGAAATCCCTCCTGCGGTTTTTTAGATTTCGTCGGTTGTGGCGGCCAACCGGCAGACGGACATACATTTTTTTTGCTTTTTTAGCATCAGTGGGTCCTAAAACGTCGAGAAATGCCAAAAAAAGTGGGGGTTAGAATTTCACTTTTGACTCGACAATGTAATACTTAGGTCTTTAAGATCGAAGTAATACTAGTAACTAAACCAAAAACCTTCTATTTGTAATATTTTTATATTAAAATTTTTTTTTAAAAATAAAAAAAAATCCATGTTTTTAGGGCAAACTACCCCTATATAAATAAATAGAGGCGTGGAACATAATATTTTAAGGGTTTAGCTACTATTTTTTTATTACGAATCGAATGGTTCTTGGATTATCAGTGCTTGTCAGTACTTTTCGAGAAAAATGTGGAGCCAATTTTAAAACTTAGTTTTGAGAAAAACGTGTTTTAAGTTTTTATAACATAATTTAACTCTTTAAAGGTAATTTTTAATGGATTTTTAATTGAATATAGCACGTGCTTACTTGACAAAAAATGTACAGCAATTGTTCAGATCTATAATATTCATACATATACTATTCACACATATATAAAATGTATACAGTGATATAAGAGAAAGCAGTTGCAATGTGGGCGCACACTTCACATACAATAAAATACATAATACACAATAGATACCATTACAAATCTAGGTATATGTAGCTTCTTTTCCTATACGAATTTCTTAAAACAGTTTTAGGACAATATTTCAGAATGGCGTTATTTCTGCTTCTGGCAGGCAAGTTCTATACGGAAAGTTTTTCAACAGCGAACAACTTCTTTAAATATACAAATCATTTATACGTCCCTGCATGGAATATTGTTTTCACATTTGTTGCGAAGCGTATTTTAGAAGTTCGCAGTGTTCAGAGTATGCATGTTTAACTGATTGCCAGCTCGACTCTTGATTCCTTCTAGCACAGAAGAAATGTTGCTGATCTGACATTTTTCTACAAATACGTGTGCAAATAACTTTTCTAAACTCTCGAAAAATGTTTACAAAAATTAGATTTTATTTATTAAATTTAAACACAAATATATAACCTATATTAAAAGCTTTTATTATGATATCATTCTAAACTATCTGTCATTATGAATAACTACAAATATTACCCTACCTTCTTTACCTAAACAAATAACAACAATGACAGGGGACATTTTAGTAAACATTTTTTATACCTTTAATTGCTCGTTTCATGTAAACATTTTTTACTACGTTCAGATTTTCTATTTAATAAAATTAGCGATGTACATTTTGTATTTAAAAACGAATTAAAGCACAACAAGGAAAACAAAAACCATTTTAAATTGATCTATGGCGAATCAAATTATACAAACTCGAGTAAACAAAAACCTACAGTTATCTTAAAAAATAAAACTTCAAATGATGATAATTAAGGCTCTGAATAATAAATTGCATGAATAAATAATTTAGATAAAAGAAAACGATAATATTTTTCTTCTCAATGGCTTACTGAAAACGACGAATTCATTCAAGTTTACGAATTCAAGTTTATATTAGGTTTCTGAACGATGGGCTGAAAAAAAGTTTTGTATTCCTTCTAAAGCTTGTAATTATGAAATTTAAATTTTTGTAATTTTAAGTTCGAGTTTATGATTTTATTTCTGATTTTTTCTTCTATAATTTTAAGAATATTTTAATCACCAAACAAGAATAGATACTAAAACAAAACAAAGTTTCAAATTAAACTTAAGCAAGATTTTAATTTATCATAGGTGGGAGGGTTTTTTAGGTTGATTTCATATAAAAATCTACCTATTGTAATGTGCCTCATCTCGGAATTTCGGGAAAATTTTAGTGCCAAACGACTATATATGATAAGAGGAGACGGACAAAACAAAAAAAAATTATATATATATATTATATATATATATATATATATATATATATATATATATATATATATATATATATATATATATATATATATATATATATATATATATATATATATATATATATATATATATATATATATATATATATATATATATATATATATATATATATATATATATATATATATGAGCAATTTCACGAAGATTCAACATCGTTTTGACTTGACCCCTTTTAATTTTGATTATTTTTTGTTTATAGATAGTCTTTGATAAATAAAAAATACAAGTTCTCTTAGAATTTTTTTTTTCGACCAGGGGTCTTCACAGGGTGCCCCTCAATTTTTGTTATTTTGTGATGTGAGTGCATTTTGACGAGCGATTGTAGAAAAACTACTCAATCGATTTTCATAAATGATATGTCGTTGAATAGGTATTAGAACAAAGTTTTTAAAAATGTACACTGTTAATTTTTTGAAATAATTTTTAACGGTGTAACATAAGAAAAAATGGTGTAATTGAAAAAAAGATGGCATTAACTTTTTTTTTTTTTTTTTTTTTTAAACTAAATTGAAGCTTATTTTATATCTAACAACATGTGAAAGTTAAGGACTAGCATCATTTTTGTTTTAGAAATAAAATTCGTTGTGCATATGACTGTCGGGAATCAGTTTTTTTTGTTCTGAAGAAAAATTATAAAAATGGCGATTTTTAGATTCAGATTTTTTTTTTATGTTAAATATCAAATATTTTATTATTAAATGAACTTTTTAAAAAGCAATTTCAGTCAAGTTCAGCAAAATTTTGCGACATTTTGACTCGACCCTTTTTAATTTGGTATATTTTGGTCTATATTTAAAAAAATTCTACTTGAAGCCGTATTTTTCATTTATCAAAGGCTATCTATAAACCGAATATAGACCAAAATAGACCAAATTAAAAAGGGTCGAGTCAAAATGTCGCAAAATTTTGCTGAACTTTGTAACGATCGCAATAATCGCAAAACAATAATAAAATCAAATTCCTCCTTGCTTTCAATTCAATAGAAATGTATTACATTAATTTCCGTTCATTTTTACATTAATAATAATTTTAAAATTTTCTAAACTTAACTGCTAGTTAAATTTTGAATATACTATAAAAAGCAAACGAACGTACTAAATTTTTATTTCCAATGCTAATGAACAGACGTCGTTGTTAATCATTTGCTGAATTTCGAATATTACACGATTGATTAGAAGAGGTCAAAAGCAAAATCACATTTTTGCAATTTTTAATTTGGAAAAAATTATTTTTCATTCCATTTTCTGCTTCAAAACAATAAAATTGTAAGAAAACGTCCGTAAGTAAAAATAGCGAATAAATAAATAAATATTAAAATAATTTGCTGTGTTTAATATATCATATTCAAGTTTAATTGATTTGAATTTTAAAAACTCAAATATGTGTTCAAACAAAAGTGTTTCTATTATAAACGTGAACCAAAGATTGAATTGATTATAAAAAAATTGTGTCAAAATTATAAAAACAAATTATTATTTTGTTATTGATGTGAAAAACTAATGGAATACGATTTAAATTAAAATAAAATTTACAAACTTTTTCGCTGTAGTATTAATTACTATAATAGTAAAAATAAGGTTTTATTACAAACGAAAAAATTGAAGACAAAAAGAATATGGAAATATTACAATTTGACAGAACATAAGGAAGAAATGATATTGGAAAATCAAAGAAATAACTTAGAACAACCGAATATTGATGACATCAATCAACAAAAATAACTTAAGGTATTTACTATAAATATGTATATTAATTTTAATTTAATTATCCCTTTTAGAATGTTAGAGTAAATTTAGAAAAAAAATAGTGAGAGATTCCCAATCTCAAAATTCGTGTGGGGATAAGCTGTATCCCGCGCAAATTCTATTTTTTATATAGTAGTAAAGGTCCAATGATTATAACGTAGCGCCGAACAAAAAGGGACCCGTTAGCTTAATTACAGTTATATTATTTGGTGGGAAATTTCCAGTCTGGGCGTTGGCAAGCCGGTTTTTTTTTTTGAAAAAAAAACTTTTTTTTGAGGAACATTTCATATTATTATATTTATATATTCATATATTAATTGATTATTTCAATTTAGATTAATTAATATCTACATATAGTTTATTTTCGCGTCGGTTTATTTGGCTAAATTTTGTTAAAAAGCTAGAGGAAAAAATAAAGGTTTAGTTTCTAGGGTGTTCATGTGTATATTTATCATAAGTACTCTAAATTTATATTTTCAAAAATTTAAAGAATTCCGCGTTTCTCTCTGTAAGTTTTAGGATAAACCAGTTGTGGTTTTTTTGGTAATAGGGTGGTGGCAACCGGTTTGGGCCGTGGTTGTCAATCAGTTTTTTGTTTATCTTGAAATAAACCAGTTATTGGTTTCGTTTTCGTTTTGATTAGGAAATTATATATTTTGAATTTTGATATTTTTTTTTAATTTTGAAAAAAACCGTTTTGGGACAGCAATTTTTTTGGAGATTGTTTTTTGTGCTGTCATTTGCTTTTAGTAATACTAATTGTTTTTTTATTTGGAAAAAAGAAAACCGTTTTGGGGAAGCAGTTTTTTTTTTGAAATTTTTTTATGCTACCATGTACATATTGTACATATAATTGTTTATATATTGTACATATTTTTGGATGATGCAATTAATTTATATATGAAATTAATTGTATGTTTTTTTGATTATGGTTAGATTTAGTAAGTGTTTAGCTGGCTTTTTTCAATGCACTCATACGCGATCCCCATATTCGTCATTGGTTTAATGTGAGTTACAATTCCGAGGTATTGATTTATGTATTATTCACACTATAGAATGGATGTCAATAGAACATGTCTCATTACAGTTCTATAAACTTTTGAACTTGTACGGAAATGTTGAAATATTTTTATTTTGGCTAATATAATGTTCATTTTTGGCCAAAACGACTTCTATTGCGATACGCCTTATTAGATTTTATGATTTGTACATGAATTATTTTGTGTATCTCATATATATATACAAAATAATTTATGTCAAACCTGAAGTCTGGGTAGGTTTC
>CAVNZG010000104.1:0-29250 GCA_963693315.1 Diogma glabrata
TGGCGACCATATTTTTGTTTCGTACAAACTTCTTTTTTTTTGTTTTATACTATTGTCCACTAATTATTATGCACTAAACTATTATCCACTATCACTATAAATGCCATATTCGGTTATAGAAGGACCAAATGTTATTACCTATGTGGACTGTAATTTTGCTATATTAAAATTAAACTAAATTTTATGGTTTTTTTATGTACTAGTTTATTAGGGTTCCGTACTTTAAAAAAGTAAAAACGGTACCCTATTGGTGAGACTTCGGTGTCCGTCCGAATTTCTACATAATCAATTTACTCACAAACTATAAGTGCTATCAACTTGAAATTTTCTACAGTTTTTAAACGTGTTTTTCCACGCCTACTGATAACAAAAAAATTCAAATATTTGTTTTAATCTATATTTTATGAACATAGATAAGGAGATAGTAAAACAAAAGTTTTTTGTAAGGAATCGAGTTTGGTCTAGAAAAATCGAGAAAGTTCAAAATATTTCAAAAAAAAATTTCAATGATTTTTCGACTGCTTAGTTTTTTTGATATTGCCATAAACGGGTATTGTCTTTCCTGTCCCCCCCCCCTTTAACTTCGAACATTAGAAAAGAAAAAATTTGAAAAAATTCATGGTTATGGTCAATGTTGTAAAGATTGAATCAAAACTATAGCGGTCGGGTCATCATTTCAAATGTGATTCTGAGGGGGTTGAGAGTGGAAATTTTGAAAAAAAATTATTTTTGACCTCAGTGAGTGGGGTGTCATATGAAAGGTGATTTTTTTTCTAGTCCAAGCCAATTTTTTTGCAATTTTTAAAAGCGCAGTTTTTGAGTTATGTTAAAAAATGTGACAAAAATTTCCTGTCCCCCCCTCTTAACTTCGAACATTACAAAAGAAAAAATTTGAAAAAATTCATAATTATGGTCAATGTTGTAAAGATTGAATCAAAACTATAGCAGTCGGCTCATCATTTCAAATGTGATTCTGAGGGGGTTGAGAGTGGAAATATTGACGAAAAATTATTTATGACCTTGTTGAGTGGGGTGTCATATGAAAGGTGATTTTTTTTCAAGTATAAATCAATTTTTTTTGCAATTTTCAAAAGCGAAGTTTTTGAGTTATGTTAAAAAATGTGACAAAAATTTCCTGTCCCCCCCTCTTAACTTCGGACTTTACAAAAGAAAAAATTTGAAAAAATTCATGGTTATGGAAAATGTTGTAAAGATTGAATGAAAACTATAGCGGTCAGCTCATCATTTCAAATGTTATCTTGAGGGGGTTGAGGGTGGAAATTTTGAAAAAAAAATATTTTTGACCAAGTCGATTGGGGTGTCATATGAAAGATTGATTTTTTTCTAGTCCAAAACAATTTTTTATGTAATTTTAAAAAGCGCAGTTTTTGAGTTATTTAAAAAAATGTGAAAAAAGTTTCCTGTCCCTCCCCCTTAACTTCGAACATTACAAAAGAAAAAATTTGGAAAAATTCATGGTTGTGGGAAATGTTGTAAAGATTGAATGAAAACTATAGCGGTTGGCTCATCATTTCTAATGTTATTTTGATGGGGTTGAGGGTGGAAATTTTGAAAAAAAATTATTTTTGACCTTGTTGAGTATCATATGAAAGGTTGATTTTGTTCTAGTCCAAAACAATTTTTTATGTAATTTTCAAAAGCGCAGTTTTTGAGTTATATTAAAAAATGTGAAAAAAAATTCCTGTCCTCCCCCTTAACTTCGAACATTACAAAAGAAAAATATTTGAAAATATTCATGGTTATGGGCAATGTTGTAAAGATTGAATGAAAACTATAGCGGTCGGATCATCATTTCAAATGTTATTTTGAGGGGGTTGAGAGTGGAAATTTTGACAAAAAATAATTTTTGACCCCCACTCGGCATATGAAAGGTGAATTTTTTTCTAGTACAAAACAATTTTTTTGTAGTTTTCGTTTTTTTCGGTTTTGATTCATTTGATTAAAATTCTAAAATTGTGTTTTTGAAGGACTATTCACGTAAAATAATCGTAGAAGAGGATAAATTTTACTACGTTGTAGGAAATGTATATTATAGTAAATATTGAGTGAAACGAAGTAAAGAAATGAACAAACAAGATCAGATTAGATCAACACAGTTTAACAAGTCAGATGAACTAAACTTCAGGCGAAAGGCGTTAGGTTGAAAAATTAAGCAATAACATACCAGATACCTGTTTGCTATTCGATAGATTATCATTTAATATGGTTGCATTGCAAATGTTCTCTGTGAAGTTGATCACTAATTACAAACATTTTTGAAATTTTTGAACTATTGAACTACTGTTGAACTAGAAAATTGTTACAGTCAAGTTAATCGAGGTTGGGGATCTGTTCTTTTCGTTAAGTCTGATACAGTACCACCAGTACAGAAAAATAGTAGCCACCATCACTTTGAGTTTAGCTCTGCTGGCAGTCATTGTGAATGTTCAACTAGCTGAAGTACAAATCCTGTTGGTATACTATACCGATCTCCCCAATGTTCAGTAGACAAATCACTCGACTGTGTTAACAATGCACTCGTTGGAAATAATTTGACGACACTTTTTCTCCGTTTTTTCCGTTGGTTTCAATAAAAATCCTCAAAACTGGCTCTCAAACTATTTTCTACAAAAAAATTTACAAAGAAAAATTCATGAACCAACAACAGTTGAGGCTACCACAATTGATAATGTATTTTCCAATATAAATAATTCAGAAGCTGGCGTTATTGAAGCTTTCTTTAGCCACCATAAACAGCTTTGGGTAAGATTCAACCCAACTTGAAACTATACTTACAAAAACTGTTTTTTTCTCATATTATATACACGGAACCCTCAGCGAGCGAATTATATTCGCACTTGCCTGACTTTTTTTTTATTTTACTATGCTATCGCTTCAACGGTTCTATTCGTACTGAATGGAGAAAAATGATTTCTCTTCATTCTCCCTTACAATTTATTGTTTAACATAAAAAAAGTAATGTAAGAGTAAATCATAACAACTAGCACAATTTTACCGACGCGGTGACACATTCCAACATGGCTGATAAAACACTAGTTTAGATTTCCCGCCATTGTGCCACAGTTAACGGCGATAAAATTCAATTCGCCTTAGGTTACCTAAATGCCAGTAGGATTACAGTATGATAATTCACGTTATCCGCGGTATCCCCCTTCATGTACTAACAACTGTTTATCGCCAATATACAGGTATTATGAGACAACACAAGTAAAACCAGTAAGTTTTGAACAACTGTAATTTATTTAAGGTTGTTCTTTTTAGTTATGTGTTATAATTTCACTAAAATTACGTTATAGTAAAAATTAATTGAACGGAAATAATACAAAAGAAACTAACTTATTCCACATTCTCTTCTATCCTATACGATTCACTAATTGATTAATTAAAAAAAATCCTATGTACTAGTCCGTATAACAAATCCTTCGTTTAAAATTTACTAAAGTTTCTATTAGGGTTGCACCGATAAGCAAAATTGCCGATTACCGATTACTGATTAATCGGCTTTCTTTATCGGCCGATACCGATTAATCGGCTGCCGATTATTTGATGAAAATGAGTAAAACAAATCTACACAAAGAATTTTTTAATTAGACTATTAATTAGAACGCGGGACTTTTCTTTAAAAGTCGGAACAATTCCACCAAAATCGGGACGCTTTGTAACTATTATGCAAATGTCGCTTTTATTTTTTTAATTTATAGTTCGACAATATTTAAATAAAAAAATTCTGTAACTGTTGTAAGTGCTTTTTGCAAATTTCTGGCAACTATTTTCCATTTGTAGATAAAACAATCCATAAACTGTGTCACATTTGCTGGATTCATGTATTTGAGAACGACTTCGTTGTCATTATTTCAAGCATGGTTCTCTGGTATGGAAATAATAAAAACTTACGTATTTATAAGACAGAAGCCACGAATGGCAAACTTCGAGAACCACACCACCATTAATGATTAAACGAGAAACTTTGCACCGAATTTTTTAACACAAATCGAATTTTTCCAATCTGAAAAAAACTGTACTTTTTATAATGTATTGACTGAGACCATTTTAGTCCAGAAAAAATAGCTTTAGTGAATATTTCATGTTTCTAAGCTAAACGAATGTTTTATTGCCAATTGGATTATATAGTACCCGAGATCTAGTTCTGAACTCTTTTTAAATTTATTTTCGTTACTTTCGATATTTTCTGGGTGCTTCGCATTATTAGCCCTACAGACTATTCAGCCCTCGGAACCATGCTTTTACTGGTTTTGAAATATTTCTGACTGATATGCTGCATGTTTTTAAGCATATACATGATTTTTCTATTATATCGAGTATCTCATAAACTACAAACCCTATGGGTCTGACTGAAATTTAAGATGCGTATAAAATTAAGCTGTCCACCTCAAAATGGCGTGGTTGTTTTGCAGGGATGCGATGTAAGGGTATAAAAAATATAAATTTTTTACCGAGCCCACTAGCGTATCAAATAAAAGGGCGGTACATCAGTATTTTTACATTTATTTTTGAAATTTACACCGCGAGTTTTTTTTGTATAATTTTGATTAATAGCAGTCCTTCCATGGTGTTTTTCGCTTTGTTCCGAATTGTTCCGATTGACTGAAAAACTTAGAGTTCGGAATGATAGAAAAATTAATAAGTTTACAATGAAAAATGCAATGATGTCTCATGTAAGAATTTATGAATGGGTAAAACCAACATTCATGACACAGTTTAGAGAAGTGTCATTTGAAAGAGCTTTTAATTGAAGTAACATATATTTTTATATAATTTTTATATAATTTTCAGACAGATTTGTCATATTTTAAACAGCCCTCACTCAATATTATACATTTTTAAAAAGGTTTTTAACTATGGCTGACTATGGTGTTTTAGAATTTGGTATTTGTTGTGTTTAAAATTAAATAAACAATTAAAAACGCATGTCTTGACAATCGGCCGATTAATCGGACAAAAAAGCCGATACCGATTAATCGGCAAAATGGCCGATATGGCCGATTACCGATTATCTACCGATTAATCGGTGCAACCCTAGTTTCTATCAGTATGAATGTTTTTAGGTTATTTCTTTATCAAGATCGAAACTATCTATCTATATGAAAATTTATCGTTCTGCGCAACTATGCAGTGTAGCAGATTAAAATGTTAAAAAAAATTGTTGAGGTCGCATTGATATTGACTAAAAACGCATAATATTAATAAACTACAATTTAACAAATTAACAAGTTTATATAACAATCAGAATTGATTATATTATAAAATGGGAGGACAAGTTGCTTTGGTTTGGTAACAAGGAAAAGGAGGTTAGCTAAGGCTGACTTCCTTGGCTCCTAACCACAAACAGTAATGTAGAGCACAGCTCTAAAAGCAGGTTAATACCTATAGCGATCTCTTTACAACAACATCTCTCTTGGTCATGAGGGTTGAGATAATCGGCATGAGGAACTAGATGAACAGACATGCTACAATTGTCCCAATTTACAGCCGGCCACTAGTTTTTGCTTTACGAGAGTCTGTATCGCTACATAAAAAAAACCCTCAAAGGCGACAAATTACTCCAAAGTTCTGAGAATTTTATCTCGACTCATACGTTTGCTGATGGAAAAATCATATAACATATTACTGAACCTTTAAATATTTTAAACAATTATCATAATTTCCGTCCAGCTACTAGATTTTGAATTACACGCCTCTGTGTCTACATTAAAAAATACTCTTTTAAACATTGCTAAAAATGACAATTTACTCAAATTTCCGAAAAAGTTTTCTAAATTACACCATCCAGAACAATTCTGGAAAAAATATTTCTTTTTCAACAATTAGTAGGTTCGTTATTAGAATTAACAAAATTTATATTTGCTTTAATAATACACAAAGAGATAGAGTTTAAGGAAAATTTAGCATGAGAGTCGCATATAGTAAAAAGCGATGGTTATTTTGAAGGGTATAAAAGATAATATATGTTATTGATGATATGCTTGATGTTTTCCTGTGAATATTTTAAAGCATTTTTATTTCAAAGTTGTAGATCCTATAAGTTTGTGTTAGAATAAATTTTAAATATAATATCATGATAGAAGCATGTTTTGCGATATTATTACCATATGAAACTATCCTTATTTTCGGAGATAGAATTCTGGGGTAACTTCACATAGGTGATACACATGTGCATGTATATATATAGTTTTGTCAACAAATGCTTGCGTAGGCACATCATCATATGTGCAGACTGCAGACACCAACCAGAATCAAATTAAAAAAAACAACATTCATCAAACTTTAAGGCTATTTTATTGTGATGCTCATCCAGGGATATCAAGTTTTCGGTCAAATAATTTTCGCAAAATAATACAGTCCAGTACAATCCACTACCTTCTTGGAAGCTGCATCAGCAGTCATCAAGAGTTTGGAACTCTAAATTTACAAATTTTTTAAAGAAATGTAGCCTGATACAATCTTTGGCAGATTCTTGTGTTTTCATTGGTAAAATAGAAGAAGATAAAGTCATTCTTCTATTACATGTGGATGTTGGTTTAATTTTGTCGTCAAATAAATAGGGTATAAATTTCATAATTCAACAATTGAATGAAAATTTTGAAATTACATACGGTGAAGAAAACTATTATGTTGGAATGGAAATTAACCGAAATAGAAAAAATAAAATAATAGAAATAACACAACAGTCAATATACAAAACTTATTACAAAAATTTAATATGACTGAGGCAAAAGTTATATCAACTCCCGCGGATATAAACGTAATTTTATCCATTCAGGCAAAATGTTTCTCAAATTAACAGCTTTTAATATTATATGTATGTATTTAGGGAATACTCATTGTATTTTGCAACATCAAAATAAGTATAACAAATAATTGTTCTAATTAATTTTAAGCTAACGTCGAGATTTTATATTGGTTATTTTATTTTGTTTTTGTTTTATTAAATTTTGTTAGTGTAATGTCAAAATTATTTTTGTATATAAACAAGTCATTATTAAATACAAAATCAGTTTTAAGTTTTACTTTTAAATATAATTGTTTTACTTGATTCTCCTTGAATCAAAGTTCAAGTTAAATCGTCCAAGGGAAGGTGCCTTTCAGAGATGAGAAAGAAACGTTCTTCGAACGAATATTTAAGAATGTTTTGAAAATCCAATCGCATTTATTCCTTTTTTTTATTAAGGAAAAAATACGAATATATAAAGAATAGAAATAAGAGAAATGTTTTCATTCGAATGTTTTATATTCTCCAGCACTCGTGTTTTAAAATATCTGTCGTTTTTATTTTATTTCTTTTATTCTTCCTATTCGCTTTATAATCATAACATTTTCTTAGTTTTTTTACTATTTCCCTTGTTGATTAAAAACGAAAAACTGCGATTTGAGGACGATATCAATCGATATTCGTGTTCGTTTTGAGTGAAGCAACTGAAACAAATGAAAAATTATATGCAATTGTTGTTGTTTTTTCAGTTACTTCAGTTAGATCGCACGCACCAATATTATTTAGTTTATGTATGATAATTGATGGGCTATTATTTTGAAAACGTACATTTTTTTGTTGATTTTTAAATTTTTGATTTTTAAAAAATCTGAAATTTTGATATATTGTTGGCATTGACGAAAGGAAAAAAGTAATTTCTGCTTTTATTTTTTGTGTACTCTGAATCGGAGTTATGCGCGGTTGAATTTTTGAGGCTTTTTCACGTAGTTTTGGTAATGGTGTCAATGTTTTGTTAATAGATCCCATAAATTTCATGTGATTTACGTATATTTTTGCACATAGGGAGAAAAATTATTGAATAATCGAAATATGTAAGTTGGAAATTAATAATTTTTCTCTTTTCCGCTAGGCAGCGCGTTGAACCTTGCTTTACTTCAAAGCTCATATCTCAAAAAGTCACTTTTTTTTTTTATTGTTTTTCACAAATTTTAAAGTAAACATATGCAGCTATGAAATTGAGAAATAAAAAGTCAGCAATTCAATATGGATTTTTTCTTCCGATTTTTTAAAGTTTGGTATATGAAAAATTCACATGTGTTTTTTTATTAAGTTAATAATCCTGTACTAAATGTGGATCTAATAAATTAAACTTTTCATATTTTAACACCTGCAATAAATTTAAACCATTTTCTGTGTATTTCTGATTGAGAAACAGGTTTTTATTCAGAATAAGAATAGGAGATCTCATTGATCGAAGATTTTGTTATAATTTCAACATCACCAACACTAACATTAGAAAAAAACATTAAAAAAACATTTTTTCTATTAACATTATAATTTAATCAATATTATAAATAAATACATTAAAAAATTAATTTATATAATTCTTTTTGCCTTTAAATTGAAATATTTATGATTATCAGAAAAAGAAAACATTTTGGCAATTATTTTATCGGGTGTAGTGTTATCCGGTAAAAAAACAGTGGAATCCTTGAGTTCCACTTATAGTTTTAATGTCCGAAAACCGCATTGAAAGAAATTGCTCCTGTAGTTCGATATCTCCTGAAGACACATATGAAAACTTCATAACGTGGTTGGTTTTTTTCGATCAAATTTCCGCCCATTCAAATAATTCCCTTGCTGTTGATATTTTTTCTCCTCTAAGCTAAGCTCTCCGGGCTTCTCTTTTAAGTGTTCCTCCAATCCCATCGGATGGATCCTTTCCGTGGGCAGTTGCAAAGAAATGCCATTCTGCAGGTATTTTAAAATCATCAATTTGCAGAAATTTATGAAATTCTTCTTATTTTTATATTGAGCTGCTGAACCATCAGTAAAATATGAAATTTTTTTGATACTTTTGATGGATATATTTCTTGCTGTTTTTCAATGAATTCAATACACCTTTTCTGGTATTTATGAACTGCAACTGTGTTATGCATTAAATGATCAGATATAATGACCAAAGATAAGACCTCTAGTTTATCATTACATGATTTGTAGTAAACTACGATTGGGTGGATTGTGGCTTGAACTTTATTGAAATGTGCAGCTTGTATCTCATTTTGCGTTATCATTGAGTATTCTCGATACGTTGATTTGACCAAAATTTACGTGGTAGAGTTGTCAACAAAAACGCTTGTTTTGATTTAGAGCTGGCATCTTTAAATTCCTTTTTAAAGTTCATTAGCCATGATGTATATTCCTCCTTTGGTGATAACACTTTAACTGAAACTCCTTGAAATATTCTTTGACTTATTGCCGATGTGACACTTGCAATTTTTTTATAACTTCCTGTTGTAATATGTTTTTGATAGGAGATACGGCTAACCTTCCAAGAACATTGTTAATATATTCTAAAGTGTCATGAAGTAGTTCAAGAACTGGTGGAGATATAGTATCAACCGAAACTGGTGATGGATCTTAAGATTCTGGAGGTATTTTAATATTTTCGTTCGTTGGAACATTTTCAACATCCTGATTTATAGAAATAATTTCACTATCGATAGTTTCCGAACATGAAAGCTGCTGTATAGAAAATATTAGTTGCATATGAATTTTTATTCATTTTAATAAAATAATTAAATTTACCTTATTTTTATAGATATAAGTGCGACATGTTTCACATAGAAAAATGACTTTATCGCACTTTACGATTAACTTCGATGCAATCAGATTGTCCGCTGATCGGATCCAATATTTAAGGTTATAAATTCACACGAATAAATTATATTATTACGACGCAAAAACTAAAGTTAAAGACTTTGTAAATTTAATCTATAACATGCATCAAACACTAATGTACAAAAAAAATTAGGCTACTTATCTCAGTTTTTCTTTTTCCCGGCAGTTCATTTTTTTTTCCTGATTTTATTTGGAACCACACTAATTTAGATATATTTTCTTGTTTCTTATAAATTTTTCTAATCGACAGCACAAACATAGACTGAATATTTTTTTGTTTCTCACAATTTATTTTTAATTTCACTAGGTTGAACAACACAGACATTCAATTTAATTCTTTTTTTTGTTATAATAATCAGAAAACCAACATTACAAACACATGATTTTTAAAGAAAAATAAATTCTTCCATCTTTTCTTTTTATCAATAAACTTTTCTCCAGCAAAATGAAATTGACAACTCACAGATCAAAACAAAAAAACCATTTCAATCAGAGAATGTGACAATAAGCGACAGAAGCCCTCGAACGGCTTCTATTTATAGTATATTAACGGCCGTTTGTAAACAATAACAAAACGATAAGTTTGTTTCTTGGGAATTGTTTCGTTAATTATTGTACCCACTAAGGAATTTGCACATCTGTTTCGGAACAAATTTGAGTAAAAAATATTGTAAGAGATGATTATGAATTGAATAAAAAAAAATTGTGTTTGAAAAGGGTAAAAGTAACTTCAAAAGTTCTTGATATGATAAATTCAGTGCGCGTGAGAAAGTAGTGCGACTGCAATTTAGAGCTTCGTAACATAATACAGAATATATGTACTGTCGGCTGATCGTATTTATTACAAATACAAACGTTCACAAGCACCAGATCAAAAACAATTTTGTTAATTTATTTTATTTCATCCAAATATTTCGAGGATTGTTTGTCCTCTTCCTCAGTGGTCTATAATAATTTCACAATAAATATATAAAAGCAATTAGCTAAATATAATCCTACTTACTAATTTTATCTATGAGTTATTACATCAAATTAGTTCTATTAGTTCAGTATTAGTTCTGTATTAGTTCCAATACAGCACACATCTGGCGTCCTATTCTCAAATATCACATCCATTTTCCACTTGTGGACATCTGTCAAAATTCCTAACCAAGAGAATTTGTATTTTCCACATGCATATTCCACATCCAACCTAAAACCGTATTATTGAACCATTCATAATTTTTTATTCACCATCCTTAAATTGAAACTAACTTCATTGTGTGGTAAATTTATTTTTGACATTTTGTTTATTTATTGTCATGAAATTTTCAATGTAAATGGCTAGATTAGATGAATTAGGTCTTCTTTTTGCTAATTCTGCAGTGGAACAGGCAGAGCCAATGGAATTGACCCGAGGTATTCATCAACGACAACATTGTTTCGATCTGCCCGAAAATAAATTTATTAAATTGTTTCGGATTAATAAATCTATGGCCGAAGAGTTCATAGAATATATATCGCCCCATATGAAATTTTTACAAAATAATAATAATTATAAAATAAACACAACTTTCCAATATAAATTTTTACAAAATAATAATAACTCCGTTTTTGTTCCTCATCTTGAGTTAAGCATTCATTATATTTTTCAATCAAAGCGATGCGGTAGATCACTGTTCGTGAAAAAAAATAGCGATTACCACTTTGCTTATTTACGCTGAACTTAGTAGACATAACCTCAAAAAAATGATTTGATCTAATGTTGTTTAACATATATAAACTTATGACGAGTTTTCTAACATAAACTCACCTTTAAATTTTAATTTGAAATAGATTTTGTACAATAAACCGTATACAAGACAAATGAACCCTAATGAACCTTACGATATAAGCAACTAACGGTACGATATAAGCACTTACATTGCTTATATCGCTAGGTACGATATAAGCAACTAACGATGGTACGATATAAGCAACTAACGGTACGATATTAATACGGTACCTTAATACCATACAAAACCAAATATACCTATCTTCTATCTGCCTCCCTTCTGGACGTTCCCATACATAAGTGAAAAAATCCATAATATAATATAATTAATTATAAACTTTATTTCCTAATTTAATATTAATATTTATAATGGGCCCGATTCAGTAAAATCTTTTATCGAAAATTCTTTTATGTTTTACTGATTTATTATAAGTTGTTTAGACCTTAGTTACCGACATAATAATGACATTCTTAATTCCCAAGGGAATTATAAGAGGGAGTTATGGATTCATAATAGACCTAGTTTTCATTATAAATTTTTGTTTTGTTTATTTATAAACAACATTATTTACATAAAGCCATAGTAACGAATAACAATAACCCAGCAATACAATTTGAAATGAAAAACAACTAACTTGATCAATTAAAACGAAAAATCATGCTATCAAATACTTGATAAAAATAAATGTTTTAGTTTAATAAATGTTTTAGGTAGTAAAACATAAAATTATTTATGTATCACGTGAATTATTAGATGTCAATTACCTTGTGAAACTTACTAACCCTCGGGCCATAGGCCCTCGGGTAGTAAACGTTTCCCTCGGTAATTAACATCCTCATAATTCCCTTGATACCTAAATAACTATTATTCTTTTATTTTTTGTATGAAATTTTATTTACCCGTTATTAAATTTCATACAAAAATAAAAGAAGTTCTTTCATTCTTTTCTTCTTTCTTAATGATAAATCTTTTATCATTCGATAAAAGATTTTACTGAATCGGGCCCAATATTACATTATAATTTTAGACTCATTAGTTTAGATGAGACGAAAGTAATTTGTATGACTATTAGTGTCCTAATATGAGTTCATAAGGACGTCACTAATAGTCATACAAATTACTTTCGTCTCTGCCGTCTCTGTCGTATATCATGTACTAGTCTGATATGTTTTGTTAGATATTCATCCTTTTTGTAGTCTTTGCTACAAAAGCTACATTTGTATCTTGATGGATCCGGTTTCTGTGAAAGAGGTTAATCTTGTAATCAAAAGTAATTAATCTTATTACGGGTGTAATTTTTGGAATATCCACTTCTTCAAGTTTTCGCACTGGACTCGTTCGAGTATGTTCTATTTTATTTTCCTGTTCTTCGAAAACGGTAGCTTAAGGCACCAATATTATTATGTGAAAGTCAATCGTTTATTCATATTATTCCGGCTATTAAATTATTTGTTGTAATCCATTCAAATTTGTAAAACCATTTTTCTTTCAGTTTGTTGAATGAAAGATAGTGCAATGATTCATATAGGCCGATTAGAAGAAAACGCCCTCATTTGTTTTAACTTGAATTGACAAAGTACGCCTATATCGTTATGACGTACACGAATTATGTTACTGAGGAATCTATAATGAGCTCAACCTAAGTTTAAACTTAAACTTTCGCAAGAAAATGCACAAAAACAAACACCAATGACCAAACTCTTATAAAGTTTATTTTTATTATATTTTGATAATTGACTTTAATAAAAAAAACAATCTTCTAGCTTTTATTTAATTTAATTTTTTTTTTTGTTTAAGTTTCTAAAAGATTTTAGCCATTCTGAGTTAACAATGATTAACTTATTTTTCTTCTTTAAATTTATTTTTAATTAAAAAACGTATCGTTCGTTTTGACAAATCGAAAAAATAGAATCTATTTTTGAACTTATGGTTTTTACAACCATCAAACTTAGAATGAATGACAAAATGTGATTTTTGACAACCATTATGATGATTTTTTGAACTGAAAAGTTATCAGGGTGAAGTTAGTTTTCTTTTGTGTTTCGTTGGTTTTTCTAGGATAATTTATTATTGCTGAATTGTTTTTTTTCTTTTTCTTGAACTCGAATTTGAATTTGAATTATATTTCGATGAAAACGAATTTTCTTGAAGCGATTTGAAATTACGATTTTTTCCTTTTTATTTGGACATACGGGCCGACGTTACACACTAGAATTTTTCTAGCCGAAAGTTAACTATATTATTCTTTATTTTAAATTCAAGATGCGATCTTTTGTTTTCTTTTCAATCTCGTCGACTCTCTTTTACATGGGTGATTCTACAATTGTGTCTATTAGATTCAAAAGCGATCTATTCCATTTTAGCATTTTTTGATGTAGTGATTAAAATTGTGATATAATATAAAGTAAATTAATTAATATTATAAGAATTGTTAGTTAAATAGTTGATTATAGGTTTCTTAAGAAAACAATGAATCAAATTAAGGAATCTAGTTGCAAATAATTTAGAAATTTAAAGTTTGTTTCACCTAATTCTGAAATGTCAAAAATGAAATAGATCGCTCACAATTAAGATAGATAGATCACAATTAACGTACAGATTTCACTTTTGAAAAATTAAAAAATAAAGATGAGAAAAAAATTACAATTTTTTTTATTAGCCCTAGGTATGATATTACCTATTTCAACCTTAATAAATTGGCAAAAATTCACCTTAAAATTTTTTTTTAATAAATCAAGGAATCAAACAATTTATTAAGGTGGAAAATGAAAGTAATATAACAAATTTCACAAAACCATGTTAAATTTATTGTCAATTTCTTCAGAGTTCTGGAATTTAAACAGTGCATTCTTAATGGTGGAACAAGCTCCGGAGAAGGCAAAGAAGATAGAAAATCATTTATGTTTATCCGTTGCTCATCAGGCTGCCCATCAGGCCATAATATATAATAATGAGCAGAATTGATGTCATCAGGTAATATATAGCAATGGTTGTAAAATTTGATGCCTTCAGATAATATATGATAAAGAATAGTAATAATGCAATTCAGTTATGATATCATCAGTTAATATATGACAACGATAGTAAAATTTTATGTGTTCAGATGTTTTATAATAATGAATAGTAATAATGCAATTCAGTTATGATGTCATCATTTAATATATGACAATGATAGTGAATTTTGGTGTCTTCAAATAATATATAATGATGAGCAGAAATGATGTCATTCAGTTATGATGTCATCAGATAATATATAAGAATAATGGTTAAATTTGATGTCTTCAGATGATTTATAATAATGAATAGTAATAATGCAATTCAGTTATGATGTCATCAGTTAATATATGACAATGTTCAGCGATAATCAGATAGACACAGAGGTACTTAGCGAGTGTCTATTGGTACAGTCCAAATCAAATGTGTTCAAATAATATATGCGAATCAGCAAACCAATGATAATGCGATATAATTTAGCTGTGTTCAGGTAATGAGTCACACCGATAATAATAATAGTATAGTTTCATTTACTTTTTCCTTTGTTACAAAAAAAACAATATGGCGTGCTTGTATGATTGGTAAATTGACGCAGCCAACTTGGCCACACCCGATTATACTAAGCGAAATTTTACTCTTTAGCATGTGGAAATTAACCTCAATAAGACAGAAAACATTATTAATTCGAATCAATCACTAAACACACAATTTTTCAAAACTTCTATTTTATTTAAATTTCATACGAATATTAGGTTTATATTAATCCAAAGAAAAAGTACATATTACCTTATCTATATGCAACGAATACGTGATTTAATTGTTTACAATTTGATGGCTTGAATTCGTCACGATTTATACCTTGGCCCTTGGATGCATTTCCCGTGTGCTCGGTCTCAGAAATAACATTCGTCGAATCACTGGTACTATTCATAAAAATTTTAATTTAAAATTTTAACTATTTTCATCAAAGTACTATACATACACTGATCACTGGTACTATTCATCAAAATTTAATTTAAAAATTTAGCTATTTTCATCAAAATTTTATACACTGATCACTAGTATGAACAGAAAAATAATTAATTAAAGAAATAAAAGAAAAACTAAAAAAAACTGAGCTCACTCATGCTCCCCGATATTTCTAGCACGCTTGTTAGTTGAGAAGAGACTAGATGCATGCCAAAAACCAAGTTATATACCGTTTTCTTCGTTCCCCTCTTCATTATTATTTATTACCATGTGTGAAAACAAAACCCACAAACTCAAGAAAAGTAAAAGTACATTCCATTCTTGTACCAATGCATAAAATAGTAAATTTGAAATATGGTCTGTAGGGCTTGTTTTCATCACTTATCATCAATAAAAAAATTAGTCGAATCCGCCTCCAAATGACACCTCACAACAAATTCACTATTTTAGGGCAATGATTCATGTAAAAGAAATATCTTTCAGACATAAAAAATTTCGCATTTAATTGGTTGAGGGGCGGTAACATTTTTTAAATTTCAAAAAAATATTTTTGACTGAAAGACAGAAAAAATATCTGTAAGATATAAAAACATAACCTAAAAAGATATTTTTTGCTTGACAGTTAAAACTGATTAACTGAAAAATTGATTTTAAAAGTAAGTTTTACCAATAATCAATTACAACTAACTTAATTTTATTATTTTATTACAATTAAAATAATTTATTTACTTATTCATATACATAGATTTAGGCATTTTCACATCAGACCAAATTTTTATTTTTTTGTTGCGATTATCGCCTAATCTAAATCTACATGAATAAGTAAACAAATTATTTTAATTGTAGCTAAATCATCAAATTAAGTTAATTGTAATTGATTATTGGTAAAACTTACTTTTAAAATCAATTTTTCAGTTAATCAGTTTTAACTGTCAAGCAAAAAATATCTTTTTAGGTTATGTTTTTATATCTTACAGATATTATTTCTGTCTTTCAGTCAAAAATATTTTTTTGAAATTTAAAAAATGTTACCGCCCCTCAACCAATTAAATGCGAAATTTTTTATAACTGAAAGATATTTCTTTTACATGTATCATCGCCCTTATTGTAAATATTGAATTCAATAATTATTGAATTGCTACCTAGTTTTAATCAGTTGTGGCTTGCAGTATCAAATGCTTTCTTTTCTTTCGGAAAAGAATAGTAGACCGCGAATAAAAAAACAACAACATGAACGCAACCTGACAAATAATAAAACAGTCAATAAGTTGTTTACATTAGAGAAGTGACATTTGAATTTAAATATTTTAAAATTTATATAAAATACAATAGTGTCATTTTTTTTGTTATGCTATGATTTTACTAATAAGGTAAATTATGTATTAATGCATAATTCTATTCTTATTATTCGTCTAATCCACACAAACCATTCCAGCAATGACCGGCAATTAATATCTGACAGCTGTTTATATTCAGTGTAAAAATAATTGGAAGCCTTTTTCTTAATCTCTGTATACTTTTAGGAACCTTATATGACGGCGATGACGTAGAACAATTCTTTACTGCTAGTAACGCATTAAAACAATAATGCGACCTTTACACGAAACGTATATACTCATGTGTGTTTTTTCCGTCAAGGAATATAAAAATGATAGATTTGATTTCGGGGTAATTCAATCAAAAAGAAACTTGCATATATATGTATATTTGTATAAAACAGAACTTAGTTTCTACAAACTAAAATAAAGAAAAATTATTTGTATGTTAACTCCCGTCTTTAATTGAACTAACAAAAACAATAATCTGAGAAATGAAATGACCTGTGAAATGATGATGGAATGATGAAACAAGAAGCGGATCTGTTGATAACTGGAATTCACACGTATGTGAACTGTTACAAGATGAGCCACTACAGCTGAAACTGTATGATCAAGTGCTGGTGACGTAGTGCAGAAGGTCTCCTTGAAATGTGTTGAGTATACAACACCAGTATGCAATGAAATCTGTTGGCGTGATGCACCAAAACGAACAAATTGTATTTCTGAAGAGTATTTACATTCAAAGTTTTCAGAAAAATCAATGTGCATCAATATATCCTTCTGTGTGAGATTTGACTTTAAAACTTTGAAACTTTTTGCTTTTGCTGCTTATTCGTTTTTTTTTTTCGTTTGTCCACTGTTTGACATCTGTAATGACCTCTGAATCAAATTCGGAAGTAACAATTATATTTTGCCTGCATGTACAGCATTCTCTTTTAAAACACTTTTCACTTTTTTCTTCTTCTTTGCATGTCAAAGTGCTTGTAACATCAGACGTTGTGTTTTCTTCTATAATTTTGAGGAAATGTAGTTTCCGGACCAATAGTTTCATGTTTTTGACACAGACAAGTATCACGGCTACTGACATTTGCTTTAACAATCCAAAAAGGCCTAAGCATGCAGAAAAAAGCAAGGCTAATGTTGAAGATCTTTCGAACAAATTTGGCATGTAGATCTCATAAAGTGGCATTCAAATATCGCTGTTGGTTAATAAGTCTATCTTTTCTAACAACATCTCTTTTACCTGGGCCAAGTCTTGAATTTTCATCTTTCTCCAAAAATGATTGAACTGTGCCACGTGACGTGGGCTTACCACACCTAGATTTTGGGCGGGATTGGATCAGTCTGCCCAGGTTTCATTACCAATAAGCCCGATGGCATCAAATAAATTTGTGTGGGATTATTCAATTTAGAGAAAACATATTTTTATTTTTGGGAACCTCTACGTGAGCCATAGCGAGATCGCTCCCACGTCAAAATCACTATTATTTTATTTAAGTACACATGAAAGTCATGTCCAATTTATTGATTTAATTCTTAATCTAATGATTCTACCAGCATCGAAGAATCCGTTTAACAATAAAATATAATGAAAAGAAGACTTACAAAATATTCCGCACAGTTGTCATCCGTCGGCAGCAATGGTTGGCTTTTCGTCCAATTGGATTTGTTCCCTTCCGGCTTGTAAATTATCACACTCCTACTGACACCAATCAATATCACCCTTCAATATTTATATGTTGTTGATGTGAACATATTCTGATGACAATAATTTTCAAAAAACTATATGCGGACGACACTGACTTCCAAGAATTTATATATTTACTGTGGTGATTATCTTGATACACAAATATTATCGGCAGTATCCTCGTTGCTTATACGGACGACATTAACTTTCAAAATTTGTATCCTAATAACGTTGAATAAGCTGGATCATAAACGTATTACCTTCCCAACATTAAATCTAAAGACACATCTTCACTGAAAATCCTGGTAGAATCGGGTGATTCATGTTAGCATCCAAGAATCTTCAATTAGCATCAATTAGCATCCAAGAATTTAGTTTTTCTTCAGAATGTCGAGTTTGGTTGCTTTTCTTTCAATGGCGGCTGTGACGTGGATGTTGTTATTAAATTGTACAATCTAATACCTTCAGTTTACGAAACTCACATTAATTATCACAATAAGGAACGAATTTAGTTTTAATTTTATTTACAATTTATTTTTCCACTTTATAATTTATTGTACACAACCATCCATAAGAAAGTTTTTATTAAATCTCAAATTTTCTAATTTTAAGTAAATTTATTTTATTTTTATTAGTTCAAAGCTAACAACCAAACTGACAATTATTCCTGATCAACCCTGATATATATTCTTCGGTTTCTTCGATTTTTTTTCGTTCGGCAGTACTTCCGGCATTGTCAATTAAGACAAAATTTGATTTAGCAGTAAATTCTACCCACTAGATGGCAATCATTGAGAAAACTAATCTACTGACTGGACGAATAAAATACATATCACAGCTCATCAAGCATGAATTTGACAGATGACAGATGGTTAATTAAAATTTAATGAGTGAAGTTATATAATCCAAGTAGGTAAGTGTACCATTATACTTACTTCTAAACATTGCCTAAGTTAATTTCTATTGGTTGGTTTCATAATTAACAACTATACCATCAGAAATGAGACAACGTAATAATTGATGTTTTAAAATTCGTAGGTACAACTTGAAAAATGCGCATAGACCATATAGGTAGTGTTGCTAGTTTTGTTTACTTGAATTACCCCCGGGACAAAAGTAAAGATATTATATGGAAAGAAGTAGTCAATTGATTCAGGTAATTTGGTTTGACTAAATTATGAATTTTCCGATGTCATGAAATTTATTATTTTTGTGTTGTTTACAATACACAAAGTATGAACCTCGAGCGTAACAGAACTTTGTTTTTAACAAATTCTTTACATCCTGACTTCATTCTTTCATATGTGAAAGTTGTGATGCGGTTTGCATTTGACTTAAACAACTTTCAAGTCAAAAAAATTGAACACTGGCCGATAAATCTGTATTCTCTTTGTGTTTTCAAATTTTGGTATTTCAAAGCCAGATTATACTTCATACTGGCACTCCACATCTATTCTTTCCTTACTTCTTTAATGACACCTCCACTTCCATTTAGTATTAATTTCACTTGCTTCTTAGGTGTGAGTTCCTTGTTTTCTCTTACAGTTTTCTGCTGAGCTCTGTAACATCTTTTTTTATATTGATCTACATTTCTCTTGAGTTTTTCAATTTTCATTTTCAGCTTTTGATTCTCTCTGTAGCAGGCTGCTCTGTCTCTACGTACTTTCTTCCTTCCTCTTTTCTTCTGACTACTTTCAGGTTTAACAATTCCGCTTGGCCCAGGAACTGAATTATCTTGCACAAATACATCTTGATTCAAGCCAGGAGAATTATCTTGTACAAGTTCACCATGATTGAGGCCAAGAACTGAAATATCTTTATCACTTGACATGGGAGGAGTGGTCATTTCTTGGAAACGTTCAATCTCCTTCACGGCTTTGATTTTTGCACGTCTATTTCTTGGATTTTCTCTCTACTTCTTATGAACAGATTTCTTATCTCGTCTGTTCAATTGATCAATCATTTTGACTTTCCCTTCTTTCTTTAATCTTACATAAATCTCATACTTTTGTTTCTTTAAAGACTCTGTTGCCTCATCACTTTGTTTAATTCTCTCCCTTCTCCTCTTCTCACATCTCTCTTCCTTTCAATCGTTCTTCTCTAGTTAAGTTAATCGTTCTTCTCTAGTTATTTTTTCTTAGCCATCCTGATTCAAATAAGTGCACACAGCTATAAGGAAAATGTATTACATTAATTTTAAAAAGTCTTATTAAAATTAAAAATTTCTATAATTGTTTCAACAAGAAAAAAAGTGGAGAATTTTACTGTATTCCATCTATGACTTTTTTTTGTAAATTCTAAATTTCCTAATCTGATTTCATCTACTTTAGAAATATTTTACATAAACAAGTTTTACACAATTTACCCTTGTAAAACTGTAACCTCACAATAAATGTGAAAAATTTAGTTCCCTATAAATTATTCAAAAAAATTATGTTTTGTCAAAATAAAGAAATACTATCAATTTAAACAAAGCTTTAATTATGCTATAAAACATATTTCACTGTATTGACGATTGGAAGAAACTTCTGGTGGTACGAATCAGAACTAGTGCACCCATATAAATTTTGACATTTAGTTCATTTTTGAATACATTATCAAATTTCTGTTTACATTTGTAAACAGAATTATTTAGACTAAATCTCAGAATAATTTAAACTAAATCTAATTGAAATATACATTTATAAAACTTGTGTTTTTCCAAGTGTTTTGTTAAAATTACCAGAATTGTACATAAAAAGAATATCAAACGTATTATCCTGAGGAATGCAAAGATGATGTAAGAATCGATGCTTTGTTCGCTCCATTCAGAGTTCGAACATTAAATTCTGTTGATTACGATTCTAAATTAAAATTTTGGAAAAATGCCATAACAAAATATTGTTTGTATAAAGGGGAAAGCAATATAAATATAAAAGAATTGAAAAATGCATTTCAGCGTAATAATAAAATTCCTTATGTATTTCCAACGGTATTAGAGGATATGTTTCAGAAAGAGGAAGTTAAATTAAACAATGATTTCATGGAAATTCGACAGTATCATGGAGTGAAAAGGGTTTTAATTCGTTGATAAAAAAGTATTTCAAAGAGTCTCAATAAATTTAAAAATTTAATGATACAAACAAAAGATGATTCCACAGAATATGTTTTAATTGATAGTTTAAGGGTGAGTTTTTATTTAAGATTCTGTTGTCTCGTTTAATTTCTATTTTTATTTGTAGAATCAAGCAAAAAAAAATCCAAAGGGAAATGGAACATTTCACCGAATCTGTTGTCAGCCGATGCTATCGAAAAGCTTACCAATTCCAATTTAGAGTTTAAATTAACAAATGAAGGTGCATTGTTAGCAATTCAACAGTTAGAAAACGAACAGAGTCGATAGATAATTACTCAAAAATTATAATTAAATTCGGTTGCTTTGGTCGTAGAGTTTGATTTTGTTGCATTGTTTCTTCCATGTGTTTAATTTTTTCCATAATCTCATTCGCGTTAACAGTGGAATTGTTCATAATTGGAATCGATAATTCTTCTATTGTATTTGTTCCTGGTTCCCTTCCATCATTTTGCACAAAAATCTGTTGTTATAGGTTGTAAAGGTGGCATCTCCGGTAAAAATGAAGTACTATTAAGATTGTTAGATAAAATAATGGCATAGTCTGTGCTAGTTATATCCGACAATGGTGTAGGGGATGAAGTCGATGGTCCTGGTATGTTTAAATTTTGTAATAAAGTTGAGTTTTGTAATTGTTGAGTTGTAGTAGCAGAATTTAATTTTGAACTTTCCTGTTTAGTGTTTACTAGTGTTATTAAATTGATTATCGAATTGATTAACAGCAAAAGTTGAGGGTTTTCTGGGCTCGTTGGGTTCATTCTCGGAATTAGAATTAATTTCAAAATGTTTTTCCATTTTTTGGCCTCAGAAAAAGTGGCCAATTTCCTTTTCAGTATTTTACATTGATATTTTTCCCAATTACTTTCCACATTTAATTTATTGGTTAACGCTTTTCGGTAATTTATTGGCCAAAAAACAAAATTGTCCTGAATCCACTTTTCCAAGACGATGGACACCTCCTTCTCATCATCATCAATATTTACGGTTTCAATTATTGAATACATTTTCTAAAGAATATAAAAACAATTATTATATTGTTTGCTAAACGATTATTAAATTAAAATGTCCACCTTTTTCCTCTAAATGGATTATTGGAAAAAAAAAAACAAATCTTTTTGGAATCAAGAGGTTCATTGCGAACATCTTTATCAACTTCTGTATAGCTAAATTTTTTTTCAGGTTGGTCAGAGTAAGTAGCTTCAAAAATGTCAAGCTTACTTGACAAAATTGGAAAATCATAAAAATCTGTAAGATCGATTGCTTGCTTAGATAGATAGATAGAATTGTTGAAGACAGGTTGCGCGCGGCGGAACTTAACCTGGCACGCAGACTCTTCGGTCCATAGCGCCGTGAAATTGCTTGCTTACCCCAAATACATATTTTGTTGTTAATTACTTCTACACATGAAAATTTTATCCTACATTTTATCCTACATTAATGACTATTTTATCCTACATTAATGTTATCAATGGTAATGAAAAATATGGAGGGGCTGAAATCTCACAGCTCTGAGATATCAAGACTTCGGTCTGGGTCTCTCTTTTGACACACAAAATCTCTCTTTTGACACACTTGACAACAATTAATTTTATTTTTATTCCAAAAAATTGGGTAAAAAAATAAATGAAAATCTTTCTTTTGACACACTTGACAACTTTTTTTTGACAAACTTATAATGCAATAATCTAGTTTTTGATCTCACATACCAATCCCGACCGTCAAGATTTCTCCAAATTTAATGTTCCTACTCGTAATCACTTCAAAAATATGAAAATTTGCTATTTTTGACACACTTCTGGTACAGTTATCGAACACAGCGTCCTTTCGGACCTGTCCCTTGAGTATACCTATTTTTCGAAAAAAAAAATTTTGAAACCCCTCCAGCGGTTTTCCCTGCAGCGTAGGTAATGACGGCGGACGGCCGGCCGGCAGACCAGACAGACATTCATTTTTTTTTTTTAGAATAAGGAGGTCCTAAAACGCCGAGAAATGCCAAAAAAAGTGGGGGTAAGAATTTCACTTTTGGCTCATGAATGTAATACTTAGGTCTTTCAGACCGAAGTAATAAAATTTTTCATACAACTTTGTATGGGAAATTTTGGCAATTTTTTTTATGTTTCTTTTTTGAGAGCATTTTAATCAGCATTACAATCAAATAATTCAAATATAAATTACTGTTAAAATAAAAAAGGAAAAAAATTATGTCATTCAATAACAGAAGAGAATTGTGATTACACCCGAAAAAAGTAGCAATAAAAAAACTAGTATAATAACAAAATATTGGTTTCTGAAATATTGCACGAAGATGAGAATGTTTGGGCACCACAGGATCGTGTGGCACATCAAGTATCTTATTTGGTTTGAATTTTTGGTTAAATTTAACTGGTTATATTGTTTTTTTAAGCAACTGGTTATTGTTATCGGAGACGAACATATATTTCGGAGACGATCATATATTTCGGAGACGAACATTTACTGCATCGAAAACGAGATCCCTTGTTGAGTGTGAATTAGTCCAAAAATCCGGAGAAATTTCGATGGTTTTATTATGTAAAAGATTTATCATGTATAAGATTTTTCTATTAACACATTTAAAGTGTTGTGTTTGCGGATTGCGGAGCAAGTGGATATAAGTTTGCGGATATAAGTGGAGCAAGTTTATTTACACTCAAAAAAAAAACTAAGTGAAACGAATAAAATTCTACATACATTCTACAATTTTTTTATAAATATACAACACACAAAAATTTTTGTAAAATTTACATTTATACAATTAATTTTGTCAGCATGAAAAAAAATATTTGTGAACACTACAAATTCTTTTACTAACTTCCAGCAAAAGATAGTAAGGTTTATAAATTAAATTATCATAATACCCGAAAATTTTTTTGGATTGATAAATATTTTGTAAAATACTCAAAACTAAAAATATTAGTTTATCAGAGATATTGTGAAATTTACGCAATTTATTTATGTGTTTTTTACAAAAATTTTAGAAAAATCACAAATAATTTTACTTGTTCAACAAAAGACATTTATGGATTTAATAAAGTTTTTTTTTATATATATATATATATATATATATTGTAATAAACTTCGTCCAGAATGGGTTAATTTTATTTACTCATTCATGAATCAAAAGTTAACTCCTTTTTCAATCTTTTACTTGTATTGCAAATTGTATTGCATAAATTAATGTAAATTAAATTTGTTATACAAATGTTTACATTAATGAATTAAAAGGAGTTACCTAATACATTTTGCATAAGTTAAATTTGAGTTCGCTAATACAAATGCAAGTATGAATGAAAACAGGTGTGGCCTATTTCAGATGTACGGACTACGTAGTATTGATTTCTAGTGGATTATAGAAGTTTCGATTTATTTATTTTTCGATATAAATAAGCAAACAAAAATATCAGACAGTCAGTTTTAATTTTGCAATTAAAAGTGTTTTACAAATATTCGAAAGTATAAGGAATAATCGGTGGTACTTGAGTCTGGGTACTAATAGTAAAAGAATTTGAACCTAGTGGAATAGTAAATACAGATTTTACGATTCCGACTCTCATTGATTCAAATTGTGGAAAGCGGTGAAATTTATGGTACATAAATTGGAGACCATAGAATTTATTGTAATTAAAATCGGAAGTTGCTGTAATTGGTTGATAAATAAAGTTTGAGATTCTGTTAACCAAAGATCTGTCTTTTTACTGTCGTGTTTGTTCAATAATCTAAAAGAACCAACGAAGAGTCGTTACAGTGGTGTCAGAAGTGGGATTATTGGAACAATGGTCAAGACAGTAAATATTAGTGATCTCAGCCAGACCCAGCTGAAGGATGAGTTGAAGAAAAGGAATGCTCCAATCCATGGAACGAAGGCAGAACTTGCATTCCGGCTGCGTAAAGTTTTAGAAGAAGCAGGCCAAAACACAGAGGTCATAGAAATAGAGCCGGACGAAGCTCCAGTTCAGAATGCCCCAGTAATTGATCCGATGATGGTGTTGATGAAAGAAATGATGGCACAGCAACAACAACAAAAAGTAGAGCAACAACAACAACTTGCTGATATGATGGCCCGACAAGAGAAGCAGGCAGCAGAACAAAAAGTACAGCAACAACAACAACTTGCTGATATGATGGCCCGACAAGTAAAACTGGCAGCAGAACAAAAAGTAGATCAACAACAACAACTTGCTGATATGATCGCCAAACAAGGAAACGATCTGATGGCCCGACAAGAAAAACTGGCCGCAGAACAAAAATTAGATCAACAAAAACTACGTGAAGTAATCGAGTCACGTATATCCAGTGCAGAGGTGAAAATCAACAACGTGGAAAGGGAGCTGCGGAAAGTTACCGAAGAACATGAAGAGAAATTACGCAATCTTTCGAGTGAAATCCGCCAAGAAATAGCACAAATGAAGTCTGGTAACATAATCAATCCATCAACTACTTCAGCTCCAGCTAGAGTGAAAACACCCGTATTTGATGGATCTACATCGTACCAGATATTTAAGATGCAATTTGAGATAGCAACAACTGGGGTTGATCACCAGCAAAAAGCAAACGCGCTTATATTGGCATTGAAGGGACCTGCTGCTGAAATTTTGCAGACACTATCAGCGACAGAGCGTGATTACAGCAAGATTATGGAGGCCTTAGAAGTAAGATATGGGGAAAGTCATATGCAAGCTCTCCATCGCATGCAGCTCAAGACACGAAAACAAGGAGTCAGCGAAACCTTGCAAGAATTAGAGGCTGACATTGTGAGACTGGTTAATCTATCATATCCGAATTATAACGCTGAACACCGAGACGAACTGGCAGCTGATACATTCATCAATGCTCTTCGAGATGTGCAAATGAGAAACCAGCTTTATCTAAGCGGAAAGAAGCTACCTGCAGAAGTCTTAGCATTGGCCCTGCAAATGGAAGCTGGAAAAAAGAGCGTATGACTCAGGTAGAGTACGTCAGATGAAAGTTGCTGAAGAACCTCTAAAAGCAGCGCTTGATGAAGTGATCATGCGTGTCAAAAGTTTGGAAGATAAACCTGAACGAAATCAACGAAGAAGATCTAGCAGAGTGAGATGCTGGAATTGTGGACAGTTAGGGCACATTAGACAGGAATGCAAAACACTAATAGCTGCAAAAGAAGGAGTAGTTCCAGTCCGGTTGATGAATCTTTCAAACAAGCAAGTGGATGTCAAAAAGGCAGGAGATTTCCGCGTTGAACACCGTAAGAAAAGGATACAAAGGGAACGCAAAACACTAAAAGCAGCAAAAGAAGGAGTAGTTCCAGTCCAGATGATGAACCTCTCAAACAAGCAAGTGGAAAGGGATTTCCGCGTTGTACACCGTAAGGGAAGGATACATTGTAACGCTGATGATCTTTCAAGAAGACCCTGTATTGAGGAGCGCAAGTCATGTAACAGGACTGAGAGAAAAGAGGCAATGACAGTGAAGCAAATTAAGTTCCAAACTCCTGACAATTGGTGTACCGAGGCAATGAAAAGAGAGCAGCGAGAAGATCCAGCTATGGCACCGATATTGAAATGGAAAACCGAGGGAAGGCGACCAGAGTGGAAAGAGGTATCACCTTTGAGTACAGAGGTGAAATGCTACTGGGCGCAATGGGACTCACTATTTATGGACAACGGGATACTTAAAAGAAAATGGGAGTCCGCTGATGGAAAGAAAGTGTTAGAACAACTGGTGTTGCCATCAAGTCGAGTGGAAGAGGTACTGGGAAAGCTGCATGGAAGTATTTCTGGAGGACACCTGGGCGTCAATAAAACCCTAGCCAAAGTAAGGGAGAGGTTTTATTGGGTAAGGTATCGAACAGACGTGGAGCAATGGTGTCGGCGATGCGATACTTGTGCAGCGAGCAAAGGACCAAAAACTAGAACTCGAGGAGAGATGCAACAGTACAATGTGGGTGCCCCAATGGAGAGAATTGCTATAGACATCGTGGGGCCATTTCCGGAAACGACAAAAGGTAACAAATACATCATGGTGGTCATTGATTACTTTACAAAATGGCCGGAAGCCTATGCAATACCGAACCAGGAAGCATTTACGGTCGCGGAAACATTAGTCAATGAATGGGTTTGCAGATATGGAACACCGCTCGAGTTGCATACCGACCAGGGAAGGAATTTCGAATCTCAACTGATGGAAGGGCTGTGCAGAACACTCGGCATTAGAAAAACACGAACTACACCTATGAACCCGCAGTCGGATGGCATGGTAGAACGATTCAACCGAACCATGGAAGAACATTTGTCAAAGGTAGTAGAAGCCAACCAAAGAAATTGGGACAAGGATCTTCCGTTATTCTTGATGGCCTATCGTAGCGCAGTGCACGATACGACAAGTGAAACGCCAGCGAATATCATGTTCGGAAGAGAACTACATCTTCCTAGTGACATCGAGTTTGGCATCCCTGGAGGTCTGGTATCCACGAAAACAGATTATGTGGGACAACTAAGGGAGAAGATGAATAAAATCCATCAGCAGGTTCGAGACCACATTAAGATTGCCAGTGACAAAATGAAAACCAGGTACGACATAAATGCAAATAGTGGCGGTTTTCAAGAAGGAGAATTGGTATGGCTATACAACCCCAGAAGAACTAAGGGAAGATCGCCCAAGCTGCAGCCAGATTGGGAAGGCCCATATAAAATAATCAAACGAATTAATGATGTTATCTACCGCATACAAAAGGGACCCCGTACCAAGATGAAAGTGATACATCTGCAAAGGTTGGCACCGTACCAAGGTAACAGCACCAATGCGATCTCTGATATTGTTCGGGACGAACAAAATTAAATGGAGGGCAATGTAATAAACTTCGTCCAGAATGGGTTAATTTTATTTACTCATTCATGAATCAAAAGTTAACTCCTTTTTCAATCTTTTACTTGTATTGCAAATTGTATTGCATAAATTAATGTAAATTAAATTTGTTATACAAATGTTTACATTAATGAATTAAAAGGAGTTACCTAATACATTTTGCATAAGTTAAATTTGAGTTCGCTAATACAAATGCAAGTATGAATGAAAACAGGTGTGGCCTATTTCAGATGTACGGACTACGTAGTATTGATTTCTAGTGGATTATAGAAGTTTCGATTTATTTATTTTTCGATATAAATAAGCAAACAAAAATATCAGACAGTCAGTTTTAATTTTGCAATTAAAAGTGTTTTACAAATATTCGAAAGTATAAGGAATAATCGGTGGTACTTGAGTCTGGGTACTAATAGTAAAAGAATTTCAACTTAGTGGAATAGTAAATACAGATTTTACGATTCCGAAAATTATTGATTCAAATTGTGGAAAAGCGGTGAAGTTTATGGTACATAAATTGGAGACCCTGGAATTTATTGTAAGGAAAAACGGAAGCTGCTGTAATTTGATGACAAATAAAGTTTGAGATTCTGTTAACTAAAGATCTGTCTTTTACTGTCGTGTTTGTTCAATAATCGAAAAGAACCAACGAAGAGTCGTTACAATATATATATATATATATATATATATATATATATATATATATATATATATATATATATATATATATATATATATATATATATATATATATATATATATATATATATATATATATATATATATATATATATATATATATATATATATATATATATATATATATATATATATATATATATATATATATATATATATATATATTATATATATATATATATATATATATATATATATATATATATATA
>CAVNZG010000105.1:0-10813 GCA_963693315.1 Diogma glabrata
AAATAATAATAAAATTCATTACCAACAAACAATTAATTTTATTTTTTTTCCAAAAAATTAGGTAAAAAAATAAATGAAAATCTTTCTTTTGACACACTTGACAACATTTTTTTGACAAACTTATAATGCCATAATTCTCAATAATAATAATAAAATTTCATTTCAAACAAACAATTTTATTTTTTTCCAAAAAATTTGGTAAAAAAATAAATAAAAATCTTTCTTTTGAAACACTTCACAACATTTTTTTGAGATACTTATAATGCCATAGTTCTCAATAATAATAATAAAATTTCATTTCAAACAAACCATTAATTTTATTTTTTTTCCAAAAAATTGGGTAAAAAAATAAATAAAAATCTTTCTTTTGACACACTTGACAACATTTTTCTGACAAACTGATAATGCAATAATCTAGTTTTTGATCTCACATACCAATCCCTACCATCAAGATTCCTCCAAATTTAATGTTCCTACTCGTAATCACTTAAAATGAACGTTTTTTAAGCCAAAAATATGAAAATTTGCTATTTTTGACACACATAATGGTTTTTTTGACACACTTCCGGTACAGTTATCGAACACAGCGTCCTTTCGGACCTGTCCCTTAAGTATACCTATTTTTAGAAATTTTTGAAATCCCTCCAGCGGTTTTCCCTGCAGCGTAGGTAATGACGGCCGGCAGACAGACATACATTTTTTTTTTTGATTTTTTAGAATCAGGAGGTCCTAAAACGTCGAGAAATGTCAAAAAAAGTGGGGGTAAGAATTTCACTTTGAGCTCATGAATGTAATACTTAGGTCTTTCAGACCGAAGTAGTAATGTATTTGTAAAATGCCGTCAAACCGGACACATGCAAGGAATCAAGCTCATACCATTAGTAAGATTTGATTTGGCGATAAATTTAACAACTATATGCGCTGTACAGAATTAAGACATTTTAAACTACTTATGCACTCTATATGGAAGAACAATACTCCATGCAGTGACGATTAACTAGCTTATATATTAAAAGAAGGTTTTTGCTATTAAAACCTTACGAAAACGACGAAAAATATTAATTTTTGAACAACTTTCTCGAATAGGCTAAAACTATGAGAATTCCACTTCATATTATTTTCAATCTCAAGATTGATTCTTCATTAAAGTTTAACTTACAGGAGGTTAAACTTTAATGAAGAATCAATCTTTAATGAAAACGGATTAGGTGTTGATAACATAGAAAACTGGCAAACTTGAGTTTTCTCGTGTTTAATTCCACATTGTTAGCATTTTAGACCGATTGTATGAACAACGATGGATATAAAAAAATCCGAGAATAAATTATATTTGCATCCGATAATTTTATTTTTCGTCGATTGTATGAACATTTTTTTGAATTTTTGTTTTTAGTGTATTATTACAGCAGTATTTTTATAAATGACAGTACTTTTTCTTTTACTTTTCTATTAAATAAATTTAATTATAAATTAAAAAACATTATTTCAAAACTTTAATTAATTATATTAAAAATATTATTTATTTTACTTATATCAAAAAACAAATTTTAGAAACGCACAAATTTAAATTTAAAAAAACTCACAAATATAAAAGAAAATTATCCTGCTATGCGCATATATAAAGAAAAAAACAAATTGTTTTATCTACTGTTCTATACAAGAAAAACAGCAGATAAAACAGAGAATAGAAGAAAATTCTCCGAAACATTTTTGTTTTATTGTGATTCATACAATACAAACGACGTTATATCCGAGGATATATCTTCTATTCACGTTCATACAAACGGCCCTTGATGAATCGTTGAATTCAACAAGCCATTAACATAGAAAAAAAATGAGTTGAGATAGAGCGGAACCGTGAATAACTCATTATGTTCATTGATAGTAATTTAATCGTTACTGACCCAGCAAGAAAAGATGCTTTGCTTTATACTTGACCGTTTGTGCTCATCTGAAATCGGATTCATCAATCGGATCCTCAACCATATTCTTTGCAGAGGGTCCTAGTGACCTAGGGAGTTGGTTTTCAAAGGGGTTGATGGTTTTCATCTATGTGTTGTTGTGACACATATTGTAATTCCTAAAGCACAACACATTTTATGAACAAAAAGTTCTTTGGATCACCCCCCTAAAACAATTTCTGTGTGCGCCCCTGTAGCGTTATATCAAAAAAGTTGTGATGAATCAAAAACGATGCTTTAATAAATAAAGATATTGGTTTAATATGAGGGTTGTAAGTTCAAAATGAAGGTAGTTATATCTCATTGAAGAAAATTACATTTTGTTAACGACTTCGGAAAAGCGTTTAATTTTGAAGAAAAGCTTTCATAATAATTTTAAGAAATGCTCAAAAAAGTCTTTAAAATATGCACTTATTCAAGTAGCTTACATTAAAACAAAGAGGTTTAGAATTAAAAACCGTGGACAACACGAATTTAAAAAAAATCAGTGTTAAAACCTCAGTCATTCCCAACATAATTTAAACAAAAATTTAATTCATAAAATCGAAAAATCAGATGGTCGAAATTCATAAATAAAATTAAAAATCATATTTTTGAAATATGATAACATCGGAAATATTCGATACAATGAATAAACCATTACATCGAAAAAGCGCTATATTAAAATATGAGCTTTTAGGTAAAAGAGTTCCAGCGCACCGCGCCACAATAACGAAAATCCAATAAATTATAAATTTTCAACTAGTATTTGTGATAAAAACTAAATTTTACACTCTTTTGCAAAAATGAATATCAATTCAATTACATTTGTGGGAGTCATTAGCAAAACACCGACGTCATATATACGAAAAACCCGTAAAAACTGACCAAAATTCATACTCGCATAATTCCATTTCGAAGAATAAAAAATCCTGAATTTAGTTTTTCCTTTTGTTAGAACCAAACATACCAAGATTTCTGATATTTTAAAAACAGTCGAAAAAATCGATGTACACTTTGTACGATGTACATTATACACACTCTGAAAATAGAGAAAATACAATTTATATCCTCTAATTCTGAATTTCCTTTAATTCCTGCTATTTAATATGCTCCTGGGTATTTGCATTTCTGTTTTGTAAATACTTGTCAGTACTACTCCGTTTATCCAAACTTTGCTTTCTGCAGGATTCAAATTAAAACATGACCTTTCATTATTTTCAAACCCATAATACAATGCAAAACACAAAATTTTATTTTAAGAAAAATGTATGTAAAATTATAGTAAAAATTTTACATTTATTCATTTAAAAATTAAAAACTTTGATTTACAATTTACATAAATATCAAACAAAAATGTTGCAAAGTAATCCATTTCGTCGCTTTAATAATGAAATAACGTATGCCATATATACGTTGTTATTATACAATGGGTGCGCTGCATTCCCCATAAGGATGTCTATAAAGTGGCATTTTAGCATTTTCCAATTTTTTTATAACTGGGGTTGTAAATTAATATATTGTTAATTAACGTACATGCAAATTTGAATTTGGTTAAATATTGAAACAGCGTAAATGCATATACGATATTTCAATTCCTACAGAATAATAACTTGGGTAAAATCAGTGTCGTATACTTTACATATATTACGATCGCCACACGAAATGGTAAATCTAAAATATTGTATAAGCATCATTCATTACTACATGATATCCCGGTTCATATAAATAAAAAATTGTAAGAATATTATGCGTTAGTTCAATAATAATTAGTTTTAGGCTTAATCGTACTTCCATGCAAAATGAAATAACGTATATGAAATATGAAATAACGTATAAGGTACCTGATTGACTTTTCACCTCTTTTTAGGTAGAAAAGCCAGCAGGTACCAATGTGAAATTTTAATATGTTGTGGGAAAATTAGTCAAGATTAATTGGTAGAAATTTTTTTCCAATATCTTTATTCATTCAATAGTGCTGCCGAGTTTACGAAAATCAGAAAATCGAAAAATCTTTAAACCCAATTATCTCGAAACTACACTTTTGCGAATACGTTGTTTCATTATTAAAGCGACGATTTAAAATAAGCTTTTAAACTTCTTAACTTCTGTTAAACTTTATTTTGTTTCGATATTGGGGTCTATTCAGTAAAAATCTTCTATCGAAAATTTCTGCTATTTTTTTATTTTTTGTATGAAATTTTATAAACATCAAAATAGAAGAAAAAAATAGAGGAATTGGTATTCAATCGCAATATTTTTCTTCTCAAAGTCTTCTATTCCTAGAAGATTTAGATATTTTATAGAAGTAAGTTAAAAGTTGCTTTTATGGTTAGAAGAAATATGTTTTTGGGATATTCTTTTGAAATGTACAATTCGTCGCTTTAATAATGAAACAACGTATTCGCAAAAGTGTAGTTTCGAGATTATTGGGTTTGAAGATTTTGCGATTTTCTGATTTTCGTAAATTCGGCAGCATTATTGAATGCATAAAGATATTGGAAAAAAAATTTCTACCAATTAATCTTGACTAATTTCTCCACAGCATATTAAATTTTCACATTGGTACTTGCTGGCTTTTCTACCTAAAAAGAGGTGAAAAGTCAATCAGGTACCTTATACGTTATTTCATATTTCATATACGTTATTTCATTTTGTATGGAAATACGATTAAGCCTAAAACTAATTATTATTGAACTAACGCATAATATTCTTACAATTTTTTATTTATATGAACCGGCATATCATGTAGTAATGAATGATGCTTATACAATATTTTAGATTTACCATTTCGTGTGGCGATCGTAATGTATGTAAAGTATACGACACTGATTTTACCCAAGTTATTATTCTGTAGGAATTGAAATATCGTACACGCATTTACGCTGTTTCAATATTTAACCAAATTCAAATTTGCATGTACGTTAATTAACAATATATTAATTTTCACCTCCAGTTATAAAAAAATTGGAAAATGTTAAAATGCCACTTTATAGACATCCTTATGGGGAATGCAGCGCACCCATTATATAATAACAACGTATATATGGCATACGTTATTTCATTATTAAAGCGACGAATTATTTGTCGATTTTTTTTGATTTTTTCTTTAAAAATCTGAAAATTTGGTATTGTATTGGTGTTGACGAATTAAAAAAACCAAATTAAGGATTTTTTATTTTATAGCTTTGAAATGGAGTTATGTGGGTATGAATTTATGATATTTTTTTATGGTTTTCCGTTATGCTATCGATGTTTTCTAATAAATCTCACAATTTTTCATTGAATTCATCTTTGCAAGTGAGTTTAGAAATAGTTATATCATCGAAAAATATTACAAAATACTAATTTATCTCATATATCCGCTATGTTGAAATTCGTTTACTGAAAAAGCTTATATCTCAAAATAGCACTTTTTTCAAAAGCTTTACAGATCCAATACACAGGGCTATTATATTCTGGAGAAAAAGTTTTAGGATCCCAAACAGATTTTTTGAATATTATTATAGGACTATTCTTTTGAAAATGCACATGTTTTATTGCTTTTTCTTAAAATGCATAAACATTTGGTATATGTTTAGTATTTAGTACAGTAACTATTTGTTTTTTAACAAATAATCCTTATCTGGTACAATTTAAAGTATTTGAGCCTTTAGGTGGTTCAGATCGTAATTGGATTTCTACACAGTTAGATTTACAAATTCCAAATTAATTTAAAGCTAATCCTCGTGTTATTTGGGATTATAAAGCTGCGTATTGAGAGGGTCTTAGAAGTATTTTTAAGCGGCTTCCTTGGAAACGTAATTGTCTTACCGTCCATGACCCTAACCTAGCTGCGTTATATTTTTCGGAGGCTATTATTGAGGGCATGCGGAGATTTATTCCTAATAAATTGACCGTTCCGCTGATCTGTGGTTTTCAAATAAATGCAAAAAGGTGATTAAAATTAAAAAAAAGGCATTTCAAAAGTTTAATCTAAACAAAACCAATGAAAACCTTAGACAATACCGAATTGAAAGAAATATATGCAGGAAACTAATAGATGCAGAACAAAATCTCTTTAATAGGAAAAAAGCTGTCAAATTTGCTGAGTACGCTACTGGTTCACGTAATTTCTTTAAAGCGGTTAAGGCTGTTCAAGGAAGGCTAAGCGGTTAAGGCTGTTCTCTACCTCCTCTTATTGATAGAAATATACCGGTCATTGACCCAAAAGAAAAAGCCAAACTTCTGGGTAGCTATTTCTCTAAAAATGATACCAATTTCTTTGCGAAGCCCGGTTCATAGAGTTTTATTCTTAATGGGACGTATAGTTTGTCGTGGAAAATGGCAAGCGTACAACCAGTTCCTAAAAAAGGTGGTAAAACAGATCCTACAAAATACAGACCCATTTCAATTTTATCGGTTGTTTCTAAAATTTTTGAGAAATACATTAATTTTAATCTAATGAGTTTCTTAGAGTCCTCAAAACTACTCAATGAAAGACAATACGGCTTTCTAAAAGGAAGAGCGAAGGGAGAATCACTTTCCTTTGTCACTCATGTCTGGAACAAATCACTTGAAAATAATGGTGAAACTTTCGGGGTTGCCCTTGATATACCCAAAGCATTTGACAAAATTTGGCACAGCAATCTTATTTGCAAATTAAGATGTTATGGTTTACAAAGGATACAAAGCTTTATTTCCGAGCGGAAATTTCGGGTCAACGTTGATGGTATCTCTTCGAAAATATTCTCAACTAATACAGTAGTTCTTCAGGGTTCTACTTTGTCACCAACTCTCTTTCTCATTTATGTTTAGTTTATTTGTTGGATTCCACCAGTTGGTCCTATTCATGGTTTTGCTGATGATAGCACTCTTCATGCGTCTCATGAAACCCTAAATTATATTCACCATTACCGCTTAATAACTGTAGATGAAATATGATAGATTTATTAAACAATGACCTTTGGGGGTTTGCTAATTGTGTTGAGGATGTGCTAATTGTGTTGAATTCAATACGAATAAAGCACAGGTTTGCTATTTTCCTAGATTATCCACATTAAATTAGTTTCAGTTAAAGTTCGTCTCTAGTAGAACTTGGAAATAATATGAAATGAAGTTCTCATATTTTTAACCTCGCTAAGAACACTGTTCAGAAATTGGGCTTTTTGGGACGATGCCGTAAGTTTTTCAATAGCGAATAGCTTCTATTAATATACAAATCATTTATACGTTCCCGCACGGAGTATTGTTCTCACATATGGAGTGGAGCTTATTGTAGTAGTTTGAAGTGCCTTGATTCTGTTCAGCGCAGAGCTGTTAAGTTGATTGGCAACTTCACTCTTACTAACGAGCTTGATTCCTTACATCACAGACGAAATGTTGCTGATCTGAAAATTTTCTACAAATATATTATAGATAATCGAACTTCCGCAGAGATTAAATCAATTTTACCTGAACTGCACACTTCTGACGTTTCACCAGAGCTACTGCCAATCCTTTTACGGTTCAAATAAATGCAGAACTGTTGCTTTTCAGCGTGACTTTTTCAACAGAGTCTCTCATCTCTGGAATGCCTTACCTTCATGGATTTTTCCCGATAGCTTTAATCCTCAAAAATTTAAAGTTAGCGTTCATAAGTTTGAGGTAGGGAAAATCCGAAATTCTACGTCCACGCCGTGCTACCTGGGTAACGCTAACAGAATTAGGTTGGTGTAGTTGAGAGGGGCAGAGTAAATACTGCTTATATTCAATGACTCTACACCATGGCGAGTCATTGGCGCCATAAAACCAATGCAACTCAAGCGTCTGTTCTCCATGTTAGGAGCGGCTTGGAGCGGGCGCCTGTCTTGGAACAAGCGGCTCGCTATATAAATGTGCAGAAAGCGTCTATTCTCCATGCTAGGGGCGGCTTTCAGCGGGCGTCTGTCTTGGATCAAGCGGCTCGCTATATAAACGTGTAAAAAGGTTGTTTCTGGTGACCTTAAGATGCAGAACGAACCCATTCACGAAAATTTGGCTAACACCCCATTTCCGTAAAAAAATTATTATCATGAATTCTGTACACAGGCCTCGGAATATCTCGGTATCATTATTGGAACGACCTCGGAATCTGTGCCCGGACTACGATTTAAAAATGGGAATCTGGAACGTGCTAAGCCTCAGAAGATCAGGAGATCTCCTAAAACTCACTCAACAAGTCGAGAGCTACACACTGGATATAGTAGCATTAGCCACTAGGCAGGCAGTAGAATCCATGAAACAGCGAAAGGATACACTCTGTATTATTGCGGTCATCAAAACGGAGGAGAATTTGGAGTTGGCTTTCTTATACACCGTCGCGTGAATCAGCATGTTATCGACTTCTGCCCAATTAATATGCGGTTATGCACACTGAGAATCCGCACGCAAAAATTCAATGTAGCAATCGTCAATGTTCATGCACCTACTGAAGATAAAGCAGATGATATTAAGGACCTGTTCTTCCTAGAACTCGAAGAAGTCATCAATAACATCCCGCGGCACGATATAAAAATAGTGGTAGGTGACTTTAATGCTCAAATCGGTAGGATTGCAGAACTTAAAACACATATCGGCCCTAACAGCTTGCATCATGCCAGCAACAATAACGGTTTTCGCGCAGCCGAGCTGGCTATGATGTATGATCTAGTAATTTCCAGCACTTTCTTCCCTCACAAGAGAATTCACAAGGCAACGTGGAAATCAAATGATGGAAGAACGGAAAATCAAATCGATCACGTCATGATCTCTAAGAGACACTCTACAAGTATAACTGACGTTCGATCATACAGAGGTGCCGGCATGGACAACGATCATTTGCTTGTCATCTTTAAGTACAAGTGCAAATTATCATCTACATTTAACAGACAAGCAAAAAAGACCGTGCGCTGGAATGTCGAAGCATTTAAACTTTCGGAAATGCTGAATAGATATCAGGAAATAATAACACAAAACATAGAAGAGCATGACATCTCTTCTGAGATGCCATTGAACACACAAGAAGAATGGCAAACGCTTCAATCAACCATTATAGCCGCAGCACAAACTACAATCGGAAAACGACCACCGAAATCACACAACGAATGGTTTGATGACGAGTGCCGCCAATCCGTTGAACATAAACAAAAACTGCGAGAAAAATGGTTAGCAAGCAACACCCGAAGCTCCCAAGCTGATTATCTATGTGCCAGGAAAGCCTCAGCAAAACTTCTACGTAAAAAGAAACGCGAACACATGAAGAACTGCATCGAAAACATCAACCAACATGCGGCCAACGGAAATTCAAAAGAGTGCTTTGCCAATTCACGGAATCTGACAAAAGATTTCCACCCAAGATCTACAGCCATCAAACATGAAAATAATCAACTTACAACAAGTGAACGTGATGTGCTGGCAGTGTGGCGATCCCACTTTCAAGACCTACTGAATAGGACGAATGAAGTCCATCCTATTCGAGCGATTGCTCCATCAACTGAGGAGATTTTTGTCCTTTACCCAGCAATAGAAGAAGTGGAAGCTGCCATTAAAAAACTGAAAAATGGCAAATCACCAGGTTTCGATGGAATTCCCGCAGAACTTCTGAAAAATGGAGGAGCAGCTCTGGTCTCACGTATATACGATCTGATTCTTGCAATCTGGGACCAAGAAGAACTACCTGCTGAATGAAAACAGCTCTCATTGTTTCGCTACATAAGAAAGGTGACCGTCTAAAGTGTGCAAATTATCGTGGCATCGCACTGTTGAATACTGCATACAAAATACTAGCTAATGTCGTACTTGCTCGACTCATACCGTTCGCCGAATCTATCATCGGTGACTATCAGTGTGGTTTTCGTCCCAACCGCTCAACCACAGATCAATGTTTTACATTAAGGATGATTCTGGAAAAATGTTGGGAGTACAACATCAGCATTCACCAGCTCTGCGTTGATTTCAGGCAAGCATATGATAGTATCATCCGCGACAACTTCTGGTCCGCACTCATATGCCTTGGTGTCCCAGAGAAACTTGTTTCTCTGTGCAAACTCACAACATCGGGATCAAATTGTAGAATAGTAATCGAAGGGTCAGTTTCTATCGATATAACATCAGGTGTTCGAAAAGGTGATGCACTCGTGCCCGTACTATTTAATTTGGCGCTGGAGTACGCGATAAGAAAAAGCCAAATTGAGACACAAAACTGCATATATAACAAATCTAGTCAAGTTCTTGGCTACGCAGATGATATTGTGCTTCTCGGACGTAGAACAAGCGATATTAAAGATAGTCTCTCTCAGCTTGAAAGAAATGCTAAACGACTTGGATTATGCATCAACACCGGCAAAACTAAAGTGTTAACAACATCTAAGAACATACCTCCTGGAAATCTGGATACTAGCGACTATGAAGTGGAACGCGTGGAAAACTTCAAATACCTCGGGTCTGTAATAACATCGTCAAATGACATGCAGGCAGATATCAAAGCCCGTGTCTCTGCCGCATACAGAGTTTTCTACGCATACTCAAAACTTTTGCGATCAAAACATCTTTCGCGGTCGTGTAAACTCACACTTTACAAAGCATTAATTCGACCTGTGCTTACATTTGGAAGTGAAAGCTGGACACTGGCTTCACCCCGATTGTAGAATTTTATCAACATTCGAGAGGAAGGTCATACGAACAATTTATGGTCCATGTAAAGTTGCTGAAAATCAGCATAGAATTCGAATGAATCATGAAATGAGACAGCTTCTTGGAGACTGCGATGTAATCGGATTCATTAAATCCAACCGGATTAGATGGTTTGGTCATGTAGAAAGGGCTCCATTGGATAGAATGATAAAAAAATCGTCCCAACAACAACCAGCTGGTGTTCGTCGAAGAGGAAGACCTAG
>CAVNZG010000106.1:0-15900 GCA_963693315.1 Diogma glabrata
TTGAAAAATTCGTAGACTTTTTTCAATATCTCATAAAATATGCAGATGTCAAAAAAAATCACATGATCATTTTTGTAGGAAATTTAATTCTCTACAAAAAAGGTCCATGTCGTTTTTTCCCGAAAAACGTATAGCTCTCATGATATTTTGAAAATGAACTTGTAAGTTTTCGTATTTTTAAAAAACATAGAAAATAAAGATAACGAAAAGTCCTAATTTTCTTCTTATGCTATAGAATGAAATGTATAAAAAAAATAATCGTGACAAAAAAATCAAAATTAGCACTTTTTCGTCGAAATTTTCATCATTTGGTTCTACGAGTTTCGAAGAATTTCAAGTTTTATTTCAAAATATCATCAGAAATATAGGTTTTAGGAAAAAAATGATTTGAATCTTTTTTGTAGGGAATTAAATTTTCTACAAAAAAGATTATGTGATTTTTTTTGACATCTGCATATTTTATGAGATAATAACCATTTTATCAAAAATAAACTTCGATGATTTTGCGGCACGTGTTCTTTTGACATAAAAAAAAATAGTGCCGTTGTGGTTTTTTGACCACAAAGAATTTTTCTAAGGGGCGTCTCGCAAAATTAGTTTTTAACGACCAGTCTAATATATATATATATATATATATATATATATATATATATATATATATATATATATATATATATATATATATATATATAGTATATATATATATATATATATATATATATATATATATATATATATATATATATATATATATATATATATATATATATATATATATATATATATATATATATATATTATATATATATATATATATACATATATATATATATATATATACATATATATATATATATATATAATATATATATATATATATATATATATATATATTATATATATACATATAAAGTAAATGAAATATGTATTATATATGTATATACACCAAACCAAGAACATGTTTGTTGTAAATTAGAAATATTATTTGCAACGTAATGTGTTGGATGCATATAATTGTATGTATATAATAAATATATAAATGTATATAATTTTCATCTAAATGAATTTGTTTGTCAACTTTAATTTTCCATTTGAATGGTAATTCTGTTTTGCGGAAAAAAAATCGATCAAAGATAAATGAGTGAAAGTTGAATAATTTAAGTATAAAATATAATACACATTTAGGCATATATTTAACCATTAGGAAAATTTAAATTATTAATTCAAAAAAATAATTTAAATTTAAAATTTCGGCCCGAGTGCATTAGTACCTGTTAATGGCCTTCTCCTGGCAACATTTCAGACTCCTGTGTGCTACAGATTTCGCTGGAGAGCGCACGCAGACAGACAAACACTTTATTTTATTATTATAGATTTTTTGTTGTAAGTTTGTTTGTTTATAAAAGTAAGGGTGTTTGTTATATGATATATATAGAACATATGTCTTTTAATTTTTACTTTAAAATTTAAATTAGCTTTTTGTTGGGATACGTTGAATTGAATTGGGTTAATATTTTTTGTAACCATATCTGATTATGAATTATGGTTGTAGATCAATTTATTTTTATTTGAATTGGTAAATGGTTTTAACGTTTGTAATTGGCATTACACTGGCTACGATGGTATTTTTCCATAATTTCTTAGAAATGTTGGAAAAAATGTAAAACAATAGCTAACTTAATTTTTCTTGAATATCCTAGAAACCGGCAATCTTCCAAAACACTTTAAGACTACGAAAGTAATAGCGATACTGAAGCCATGGAAAACCATCCAATGAACCAGAAAGCTATCGCCCAATTGCCCTTTTGAGCACCAGCTATAAATTGCTAGAACGACTCATATACAACCGTATCGCACCCATCTTGAATGACCAGATCCCAGTCGAACAAGCTGATTTTCGTTCCAATCGCAGTTGTACTGACCAACTGCTCGCTTTATCATCCTATATCGAAGGTGGGCATCAAAAACAATTAAGAACAGGCGCAGTATCGATTCACTGCAGCATATGACTCGGTCTGGCGAATTGGGATTATATATAAGCTGTTCAATGCAATGGTTGTAGCACCATCTCTCGGTTAATTAAGAACGTGCTGAGTAATCGTGTATTCAAAGTCCATCTAAATAATTCCTGTAGTAGGTCCAAAATGCTTAACAATGGTTTGCCAAAGGATTCCGTCCTGGCGCCATTACTTTTTAATTTGTAAATCCATGACATTCCTGACACAACATCAAAGAAATTTGGTTACGCTGATGATTGGACCCTGGCCACTTAAAACAAAGACATGGGTGTCTTGGAAGATTTGCTCTTAACTGATTTGCTCTTATTTAACTGCACTGTCGTTAAATACAATCAACAGCCAAAGTACCTGGGCATCACTCTCGATAGAACACTTTCTTTTAAACTCAACCTAGAGAATACGTCAAGAAAACTTAAAACGAGAAGCAATATATTGTACAAACTGGCAGGCTCGACATGGGGTGCTACTCCAGCTATCCTCCGCATAACTGCTCTAAGTCTGGTTTACTCAGTGGCTGAGTACGGCGCACCAGTCTGGTTGAATAGCACACATACTTAAAAAGTTGACTGCCAGCTGCGTGCCACGATGCGTACTATAAGTGGTACTATCAGGTCCACTTCTTTACCTCGACTCCCTGTGTTAAGCAATATCGCTCCACCTGCACTCAGACGCTCGCATGCGCTCATGCGTGAACATAAAAAGGTAACCAACAACATCACGTTGCCCTTGCACGAATATTACGGTGACCACACTAGTTGTCGATTGAAGTCAAGAAAGCCTCCACATAAAACTGCCAGCAACCTGCTGGAAACTAATTTTAATATCTTGGATGCCTGGGACACCTCCTGGAATCATTACAACACACCTGAACTTTCTCTTACTAATCCGACTTCTACCCAAATCTGGTTTAGATCTGCCACGTCATACCTGGACTTCACTAAACCGAATAAGAACGAATCATGGACGTTGTGTTGATTCTTTCTACAAGTGGGGCATTTCAAAGTCCCCTCAATATGATTGCGGAGCTTCACAACAAACCATAAAACATATTGAAACTGTGTGTCCAATTGGACGATACAATGGCGACATCTCAGACATCCATTTGGCAACTCCCGATGTAGTAGCGTGGATAGACTCACTTGATGTAAACATCTAATGTTCAAATGTACTGCCCAATGTTCAAATGTTTTACTTTTTACTTTTTAAATAAAAGACGCGCAATCAAATCGATTGTTAGCTCATTTAATGTGTATTTATGTCTTGTTTTAGGTAGATTTCATAGAAAAATCTACCTATTTTAAGTTTTATTTTTAATGTGTCACAACAAAAACCATACGCTAAATAAATGCAGTTTCAAAATTAGGGAAAAAATGGGTTCCAACCCTTATTATTATTTTGTTTTGAATTTTTTATAACAATTTATAAAAATTTTAATTTTAATTGTTTTTAATTTTTATTGAAAAGGAGTTATATTTTACCTTTAAAACGACATAAATTTGTTTTAACTGTCAAGTAGTTCTTGAGCTAGGGGCAGTTTTATAGACTACGGATTTATTCTACATATATTTAAAATAACGTATCTCGACTCTCGAGAACCACTTAACCGATTTAAACCATATTTATCTCGATTTAAAGGTAAAAGTAAATCATTTTTAGTAAAAGTTATTAAATTCAAAATTTTTAATAATTTGTTATACAAATTAAAAAATTAAAAATAATGAGGGTTGGAGGGTTGTTACCCTACTGTTTTTTATATTTTCTCCCATAATTTTAAAACTTCATTAATCGAGATTTTTTTAAAACACCGAGGGACGACAAAGTTTTAAAAATTCGGTACTGTCCCGCCAAAAACTGGACGTCTGGTCACCGTACTGTAACCATTTCTATTTTACTTCGAATTAAAAGTAAGGATTCGGATCTTATTCGTATTTTGCGCTCGTATTTTGTTGGTTGTCGTATTTTCGTTTTCATAGAATTTCTTCTGAGAATAGTTGGTATCTAATATTTCAATATTACAGGGTGTTTCATTGATGTTAAATACAATTTAGTTTCGTCCTTTATTCTGAATTCATTAACGATACGATGTAGTTTATGATGTAAAAGCCCGTTTATCCGACATTCAATTAACCGAATATTCAGTTAACCGGAATTTAAAATTTTTGAATTTTTTTCTCTTTCACAAGCAAGATGTTGTTTTTGTTTGGAAATTCACAAGAAATATATTTTGGTTTAACTTTTAAATTATTTAAAATTTTAAAATATTCTTATTATTTATTTCATTTTCTTATTTTTGTATTTGTATCAAATATTATTTGCAATCAATGTTATAAACAACTTGAAATACACATACAAAAATAAGTTTCTAGTATTTTATTTGAAAATATTCTGAAGAAAATTCTAACAAAATATTTATATGAAGCATTAATAATTAATAATAATAATAAAATAAAATAATAAAATCGTCCTAAAATTTCATTTACATTCAATTATCCGGAATTTTCGATTATTCGGCATGCTCTAATCCCCGAGCATTCTGGCTTTTACTGTAGTTAAGATTTTTATTCTATGATAAGGTGACCAGACGTCCCGCTTTTGGCGGGACAGTCCCGAGTTTTAACAATTTGTCCCGCGTGCCGCGGCATTTTAAAAATGTCCCAATTTTTCAAACGAAAACAGAATTTCGTTATTTAAAATTAAATTTGGGCAATTTATATATCCTAAATAAAACATTTTCTTTAGTTTACATATATATAAATAAATTAGTGCTCCTGATTTCTCGACTTTTAAATTTCTCGAGAAACAAAACTAGAAATACATATTTCTCGAGAAATCTCGAGATCTCGAGAAATATATTTTCTTAGAATTCTTTGTTTATAACGTCAAATAGAAAACCAATGTATCTTTACACTTATTTTTTAACTATGCATATTAAATGAAACAATTTTTTTAATTGTAAATAATAAATTTAATAATTCCGAACAACTTCCATTTACAGGGATTAAGCCCAAATTATCCGATTCAGTGATATTACAATATATTTGAAGATCCATAAATCTTTTGTTGTTGACGTCAGTAAGAAAAACTTAAAAACTTAATGATTAGTTCTTTTACATTTGAAGGATTTTTCTGAAAATTGTTTGTCGAATAAAGCTTTTTTTTGTAATTCTGTGGAAAGAAAAGCCACCAACAGCCACTAATTGAGCAATGGCTTCACTCATCGACGGACACTGCCTTGATATGAATTTATCGATATTTTGCATACCACTGTTGATTTGCATATCACTGAATACTTCTTCCACCTGTGCCCGACTCTGGCTGTTTTCTTTTCAAAGAATGTATGGCATTGAAATGTCGATGAAGACCAGTAGTTGCAGATCCTTACATAATATCGTTTTAAATATTGCAGTTTTTATGAATCCTTATTGTTTTTGATAAAATGTTTCCAAACATCATCGTATTGATTTGGGTTGAAATTTAATAAAAATGGTTAAATTTTTTGAAACAATTTTATTTATTTATTTATTTATTTATTTATTTATTTATACAGTGTAGTATCACATAAGGAATTCCTTTTTAAACCGAAGTTTATCGTGAACTAAGTTTAATATTAAAATATTAATTATTCATTGATTAATTAATACAAAAAAAAAAAAAAAGAATTAAATAATTGTGAAAATAAAGAATTATTGAAAATGTAACAAAATCAATCTGGTGACATTAATGAACTGCTTTCTTTAATAAATAGTAATTTGGGTTCAAAAAGCCTAAACTTATTGATTATCACTTCTGTGCAATGACCAAACCCTTAACATGAGGAGAAATGAAGCAAGCATTTCCTCTTGAAGTCAGAAGTTGATTCAAGAATTCTAATGCCTGCTTCAAGATTATTCCACAATCTAATACTCTCAACAAAGAACGATGATCTAAATTGTGAAGAAAGGCAACTGTTTGGAAGTTTCAGTAACTTATTTCGTTGAAATCTTGGAAAAATGAGAAGTTCATAAAGATAGTCTGGACATTTATATTTTATTAAATTATGCAAAAATAGACAAGTACGATATGTAAGATAATTTTCAAGAGAACAATTTAAAATTTGAAAAGAAAAGGTAGAAATTGAACTAAATCTGTTTCGATTAAATATATATCTTGCGCAGTTATTAAATGTTACATTTAGTAAATAAATCCCAACTTTTTCTTGAACAATTATGGAAAATATTTGAGCAATATAGTAATTTGGGTATTATTAAAGCTCTAACAAGTTTCAAACGTAAATTGACAGGTGTGAAACTAACTGATTGATAAAGCATCCCTAAGCAACTGTTAACTTCACCACAAATTTTAATAACATGATCATCAAAAGTGAGATCATAATTAAGAATTAAACCTAATGATTTTGTTTTTTCAACATAATTAATGACATTACCATCAAATAAAATGGGAGGAGGATTATTAATTTTCTTTCTGCTAATAATCATAGCATGTGATTTTAATGGGTTAACATAAACATGATTCAAATTTGTCCAATCAGAAATAGAAGAAAGAGAAGCATTCATTTTATCAACACATAAATTAAATTGATCAAACGGAAAAGAACAATAAATCTGAGAGTCATCCGCATAAAGATGGGTATTGATGTCAACATAATCAGGAAGGTCATTAATAAAAATAGTGAATAATAAAGCAGATAAAATGCCACCTTGAGGAGTACCAGAGCTAATCTCAACTTGATGTGATAGAATATTATTAATAGAAACTTGTTGTTTGCGATTAGATAAAAACGATTTAATAAAGTTACAAGATCTGATTGAGAATTTGAATTTATTTCTTAGTTTCAACAAAAGAGACATATGATCAACAAGATCAAAAGCTTTTTTGAAGTCAAGGAAACAAATTATTGACACTTTATTTTACTTACTATATATATATTGTTACGTCTTTCTTAACCTCTTCGAATTGGCCTAACTCACAATTCGATAAACGCAATTCTCAATCTCTTTCTGAGTTCGATCACTGATTAGTTAGCAAACACACCAGGTTTTAATAAGTATTCAACACCTTAATTGTTCCACAACAACAGGCAAACAATACAGCAAACAATATTCCTATCTAGAATATTCTTTCAACAGCTTCAGAAACTCCAACGGTTGATTGTAGAAATTTCCAGTAATACAACGTTTAAAATAATACACAAATTATTTCTACTTAATAACACTTATAACTTTATTACACTTATATAACTTTACAGAAAAACTAATTTAAAAATCACTTTTATAATTTTAACTTCACTATCGCCGGTTTAAAATAAACTAATCGAAAACTAGAAGAGGTAATTTCCTTATATACATTCTGCCTAATCTCTGGAAATTTCGCGGTCACTTTTTAGAAACCTTGAGAAAATATTAGAATATTCGATTATTTTACGTTACGTTGATTTTATTCATAAAATCATTTGTTTTGTGTAGACCTTAATTCTAAGAACATGTACAACAACAACAACACTATTCATTACATTCACTTTCTGTTGTGTTTTGTTGATTTTATTTTCCTGGAAGTGACCGTAATCGTCTAGATTTTTCTGTACTCGTAACAATATGTTGTTTCTTGAAATTTTTTTGTTTCCGATTGTTTTGCATTTCACACAAAATGTCAAACTATTTAAAATGCAATGGTGCATAAATCTACCTTACCGTAATTTTAGTTCTCTTTTGTTCCGAAAAGCGCAAACATTTATATTATTACTTCGGTCTGAAAGACCTGAGTATTACATTCATGAGCTCAAAGTCAAATTCTTACCCCCACTTTTTTTTAAATTTCTCGACGTTTTAGGACCTCCTGATTCTAAAAAAGCAAAAAAAAAAATGTATGTCTGTCTGCCGGCCGTCCGCCGTCATTACCTACGCTGCAGGGAAACCCGCTGGAGGGATTTCAAAAATTTTTTTTTCTAAAAATAGGTTTACTCAAGGGACAGGTCCGAAAGGACGCTGTGTTCGATAACTGTACCGGAAGTGTGTCAAAAAAATCATTATGTGTGTCAAAAATAGCAAACTTTCATATTTTTGGCTTAAAAAACGTTAATTTTAAGTGATTACGAGTAGGAACATTAAATTTGGAGAGATCTTGATGGTAGGGATTGGTATTTGAGATCAAAAACTAGGTTATTGCATTATAAGTTTGTCAAAAAAATGTTGTCAAGTGTGTCAAAAGAGAGATTTTTATTTATTTTTTTACCTAATTTTTTGGAAAAAGAAAAAAGTTAATTGTTTGTTTGAAATGAGATTTTATTATTATTATTGAGAATTATTGCATTATAAGTTTGTCAAAAAAATGTTGTCAAGGGTGTCAAAAGAGAGATTCTTATTTATTTTTTTATCTACTTTTTTGGAAAAAAAATAAAATTGATTGTTTGTTTGAAATGAGATTTTATTATTATTATTGAGAATTATGGCATTATAAGTTTGTCAAAAAAATGTTGTCAAGTGTGTCAAAAGAGAGATTTTTATTTATTTTTACCCAATTTTTCGGAAAAAATAAAATTGTTTGTTTAAACGAAATTTTATTATTATTATTGAGAATTATGGCATTATAAGTTCGTCAAAAAAATGTTGTCAAGTGTGTCAAAAAATAATTTCATTTATTTTTTAGCCATTTTTTTGGAAAGAAAATGTGGCTGTTTTTAGACGTTAGACGTAAATGTAATTGAAAATGAAATTGAACATGGAAATTTTTGAATTTGTTATAGTTTTTGAAATATTTTTGAAATTTTGAAAAGGTTTGTAATTTTGATTTTGAAATAATTTTTGCAATATTTTTAGAATTTCGGAAAAAGTTTTAATTTTTTGATTTCGTAAGAATTTTTGGAATATTTTTAGAATTTTGAAAAATTTTTAATTTTTGATTTTATTATAATTTTTGGAATTTTGAAAAAATTTTAAATTTTTGATTCTGTAATAATTTTTGCAATATTTTTAGAATTTTGGAAAAAGTTTGAATTTTTAAGAATTTTTGGATTATTATTGGAATTTAGAAAAAGTTTCAATACATGATTTCATTCTGATTTTTGGAATTTTGAAAAAGGTTTCAATTTTTGATTTTGTTATAATTTTTGCAATATTTTTTGAATTTTGAAAAAAATAGAATTTTTTAATTTTATATATATATATATATATATATATATATATATATATATATATATATATATATATATATATATATATATATATATATATATATATATATATATATATATATATATATATATATATATATATATATATATATATATATATATATATATATATATATATATATATATATATATATATATATATATATATATATATATATATATATATATATATATATATATATATATATATATATATATATATATATATATATATATATATATATATATATATATATATATATATATATATATATATATATATATATATATATATATATATATATATATATATATATATATATATATATATATATATATATTCTTTACAGAAACACAAGTTTCTGGAAATTTTCTCTTTATAGAATCGCTTAATTCCAAATATAGGCTCGAATCTGCTTTCAAACTCCATCAGGGCGTATGCGCCTTCATTCATGAGAGTGTTGCGTACACGCGCTTTCCAAATTTTGAACTACACGGTGACGGCTTCAATACAATGGTTTTAAAGATTTGTCTTCCAGAAATGACTTTTTATACAATAGCTTTATACCGGTCCCCCAACAAACGTAACCCAAACTTTTTTAATATACTGACAAAAATTATGGACGAGATTAGAGCAAAGTCCCCTAATTGTGAAGTTATCGTTACCGGTGACTTCAACGTCCACAACAAATCATGGTTGGAATTCTCCAAAACGACCGACGATGTTGACAATAGTGGAAAACTGGCAGAAATTTGTGCCGCGTCTCAGGGCCTATTCCAAATTGTTAAAAGCCCGACTTTCACTCCCCGTAATGGCGGTGATAATAGTTTTCTACTAGATCTCTATCTTACCACAATGCCAGATATTACGAGTGTCGATGTTGCGAAAGGTAGTATTGGAAATTCTGATCATTATTTAATCTCATCAGTTATCAAAACTAATTTACTTAAAACTACAGCTCCCAAACCCCGTAAAATATTTCACTACTCAAAAATGGATAAGAGTGGTCTTCAAAATTTTTTCCATGGTTTCCCTTTCGACCGTCATTGTTTTTACACTGACAATGTAAATGTTTCTGCTCAAAACTTTACAGAAACCATCCAATTTGCTATCAATAAATTTGTCCCTTTCTCCATAGTAAAACCCAAACAAAAATACTTGTATTCGAAAGCTGCCAAAACGGCACTTAGAAACAAACGTAGATCATTTAATATTTGGATTCATAACAAAACTCCCACTAATCGATCAATCGAAGAAATACCCCAAATCCAGTCTTCAGGAGTTAATATGAATGAACTTCACTTCAAACCCAAAATAGTCGCTAAACTTTTAAAGGGGTTAAACATCAACAAAGCATCAGGAATGGACAATATTCCACCCATTATTTTAAAAACCTTTTCCAAAGAACTTGCACCAACTTTAACTAAAATTTTCTACCAATCCTACAAATCTGGTATATTTCCCTCGTGCTGGAAGTTGGCAAATGTCCAGCTCGTCCCCAAAAAGGGACCAAAATCCGATATCTCAAATTATAGGCCAATAGCTTTACTATCGGTCCTATCCAAAGTCTATGAGCATTATATTAATACACATATTTCAAAATTTCTGGAAGAAAATCATTTAATATCCGACAGCCAATACGGTTTTCGAAACAAAAGATCAACTACCGATCTATTAAACTATGTAGCGCATTGTTGGAACAGCATACTTGATAAAGGTGGTGAAACATACGTTATCGCTTTAGACATCTCCAAGGCATTCGATCGAGTCTGGCATGCCAACTTAATCAACAAGCTCGTTGCGTACGGTTTTCATCCCAATGTTGTGAAGCTGATTCATAATTTTCTATCCGACCGATACATTTCGGTCGCCTTAGACGGATTTTCTTCTGAGTCTAAACTAATTAACGCTGGTGTACCCCAAGGCTCAGTATTGTCCCCAACCCTATTTTTGATTTATATCAACGAATTGTTGAAAATCACCAGCAACCCAATAAATAGTTTTGCAGATGATAGTACTCTGCACAAGTCGTTCGAGCCCCTTCCTTCAAAAGGTAAAATGCACGAACGAATTAATCCTGCCCGGAGAGACGCTGCCATAAACGTGAACAAAGACCTGAATAAAGTCGCCGACTGGGGTGACCAAAACCTTGTCAATTTCAACTCCACCAAAACACAGCTGTTGATTGTTTCCAGATTAAAGACCGAGTTCCCCAAAGATATTTTATTTAGTATGTGTGATGAACCAATAGGTGAATGTAAAAACATTCGTTTATTGGGTGTCACAGTTTCAAATGACCTACTCTGGAACGATCATGTAATGGCGATGGCAAAAAGCGCGTCTAAAAAACTCGGCCTCCTAAATAGATGCAAAAAATTTTTCACTCCATACCAATTGCTCCATGTTTATAAGTCCTATATTCGTCCCTGTATGGAGTACTGCTGTCAAGTTTGGGGTGCTGCCTCTGTTTCCATCTTGGCCCTCTTGGACTCTGTTCAAAAGCGAGCTATACGAATTGTAGGTGATCGAACTTTGACATCAAAACTTGATTCCCTACAACATCGTCGCACTGTTGCTGACCTCGTTGTTTTTTACAAATATCGTCATCAGCAGTGCTCAGATGAAATCAGCGGTATCATGCCTCAAACTTATTCTTACCCCCGTTCCACTTGGCAATCGGCTGCCGCAACCAGTGAAACGGTAAAGATCCCGCGCTGTCATACTGGCAGATCGCAGAGAGACTTCTTTGTCCGAACTGCGTACAAATGGAATAGTTTGCCGGAACACTTAGTCTCAGGTGGCTTCAACCCACAGATGTTTAAAAAAAGCGTTAATCTACACCTCAGAACGCCAGTTGTTGTGGGACCCAGGTCTAGACCTAGGTCTTAAAAGGTATTTATGTGTTGTTGTGACACATATTCTAAACCCTATTACACAACACATTTTATTAAAAAAAAAAAAATATATATATATTAGGGTGGCCCTTAGATTACACTAGAATTTTTTTTTCATTGTACAGTTTGCGGCACCCTCCCATTTCGTGTGAATACTCATAAAAATATTATTTCCAAAATCTGATATCAATCGGTCAATTCTAAGACGTGCCTCCGACCACTTAAAGTTGAGAAATTTTGTTCTGGACCCTAAAAAAAAATTTTTTTTATTTTTGTGCGACACCCTCTCATTTCGTGTCAATACCCATAAAAAAATTATGTGTAAAAATTGAAATCAATCGTTCAACTCTAAGGGGTGCCCCCGGCCACTTGAAGGGTTTGGTTGTGGCCATTACAAAGTAAAATTTAAATTTTTGTACGACACACTCCCATTTGGTGTCAATACCCATAAAAATATTATGTGTAAAATTTAAATTTTTTGTACCACACCCTCCGATTTGGTGTCGATACCCATAAAAATTCTATGTGTAAAATTTGAAATCATTCGGTCAACTCTAAGGGGTTCCCCCGGCCACTTAAAGTTGGAAGGTTTGGTTGTGGCCATTACAAAGAAAAATTTAAATTTTTTGTACGACACCCTTCCATTTGGTGTCGATACCCATAAAAATATTATTTGTAAAATTTGAAATCAATCGGTCAACTCTAAGGGGTGCCTCCGGCACCTTAAAGTTGAGGGGTTTTGTTGTGGCCATTATAAAGAAAAATTTAAATTTTTTGTACGACACCCTCCAATTTGATGTCGATACCCATAAAAATATTATGTTTAAAATTAGAAATCCATCGGTCAACTCTAAGGGGTGCCCCTGGCCACTTAAAGTTGAGAGGTTGGGTTGTGGCCATAACAAAGAAAAATTTGAATTTTTCGTACAACACCCTTCCATTTGGTGTCGATACCCATAAAAATATTATTTGTAAAATTTGAAATCAATCGGTCAACTCTAAGGGGTGCCTCCGGCCACTTAAAGCTGAGGGGTTTTGTTGTGGCCATTATAAAGAAAAATTTAAATTTTTTGTATGACACCCTCCCATTTCATGTCAATACCCGTAAAAATATTATGTGCAAAATTTGAAATCAATCGGTCAATTCTAAGGTCCAGGACAAAATTTCTCAACTTTAAGTGGTCGGAGGCACATCTTAGAATTGACCGATTGATATCAGATTTTGCAAATAATATTTTTATGGGTATTTACACGAAATGGGAGGGTGCCGTTCAAAAAACAAAAATTTTTGTTTTTAAGTGCCACCCTAAAATATATATATATATATATATATATATATATATATATATATATATATATATATATATATATATATATATATATATATATATATATATATATATATATATATATATATATATATATATATATATATATATATATATATATATATATATATATATATATATATATATATATATATATATATATATATATATATATATATATATATATATATATATATATATATATATATATATATATATATATATATATATATATATATATATATATATATATATATATATATATATATATATATATATATATATATATATATATATATATATATATATATATATTTCTTTGATATTTTTTGTATTAAATTTCTAGATATTACGATGTGTGAATTCATAGGATGAGAGAATATTTCGTCAACATCTAAGTCAACATTCTAATCAACATCCTAAGTCACGAGTGTAAAGTCATTATTGATTGTTGCTAATCAATGCGAAACTTAATATATGACGTAAAGTCAATATGTTGTTATATTTTTGGTTAGGAAATATAGACAACATTAGGGGAATTTTTAATTTCGGAATGGTTTTTGTGAACAATTAAGCTTAAGTACATATTGGAAATCACTTGAATTTTGCAATTCGAAATAACTTTTCATTTTCTCTAAATTCCTTTAGAAAAAATTTTGTTGTGTTTCGTGTTAGGATTCGAACTACATTCATCAGAGACACATTGTTCAAATCCCATGTGTCTTACACAACTTAGCCAAAGCGGCGATGACAAAACATATTTTAATTTTGATGTTCAGATAATTTCTAAATTGAAACTTCATCATTTTTCGTATTTACTTAAGTTGAATTTTTCATCTATGATTACATATTGAAAATTGTATTTCTTTGATATTTTTTGTATTAAATTTCTAGATATTACGATGTGTGAATTCATAGGATGAGAGAATATTTCGTCAACATCTAAGTCAACATTCTAATCAACATCCTAAGTCACGAGTGTAAAGTCATTATTGATTGTTGCTAATCAATGCGAAACTTAATATATGACGTAAAGTCAATATGTTGTTATATTTTTGGTTAGGAAATATAGACAACATTAGGGGAATTTTTAATTTCGGAATGGTTTTTGTGAACAATTAAGCTTAAGTACATATTGGAAATCACTTGAATTTTGCAATTCGAAATAACTTTTCATTTTCTCTAAAATTCCTTTAGAAAAAATTTTGTTGTGTTTCGTGTTAGGATTCGAACTACATTCATCAGAGACACATTGTTCAAATCCCATGTGTCTTACACAACTTAGCCAAAGCGGCGATGACGAAACATATTTTAATTTTGATGTTCAGATAATTTCTAAATTGAAACTTCATCATTTTTCGTATTTACTTAAGTTGAATTTTTCATCTATGATTACATATTGAAAATTGTATTTCTTTGATATTTTTTGTATTAAATTTCTAGATATTACGATGTGTGAATTCATAGGATGAGAGAATATTTCGTCAACATCTAAAGTCAACATTCTAATCAACATCCTAAGTCACGAGTGTAAAGTCATTATTGATTGTTGCTAATCAATGCGAAACTTAATATATGACGTAAAGTCAATATGTTGTTATATTTTTGGTTAGGAAATATAGACAACATTAGGGGAATTTTTAATTTCGGAATGGTTTTTGTGAACAATTAAGCTTAAGTACATATTGGAAATCACTTGAATTTTGCAATTCGAAATAACTTTTCATTTCTCTAAAATTCCTTTAGAAAAAATTTTGTTGTGTTTCGTGTTAGGATTCGAACTACATTCATCAGAGACACATTGTTCAAATCCCATGTGTCTTACACAACTTAGCCAAGCGGCAACATCAAAATTAAAATATGTTTCGTTATTTTAATTTTGATGTTCAGATAATTTCTAATTGAAACTTCATCATTTTTCGTATTTACTTAAGTTGAATTTTTCATCTATGATTACATATTGAAAATTGTATTTCTTTGATATTTTTTGTATTAAATTTCTAGATATTACGATGTGTGAATTCATAGGATGAGAGAATATTTCGTCAACATCTAAGTCAACATGCTAATCAACATCCTAAGTCACGAGTGTAAAGTCATTATTGATTGTTGCTAATCAATGCGAAACTTAATATATGACGTAAAGTCATATATATATTTAGGATTTTGAAAAATGTTTCATTTTTTGATTTTGTAAGAATTTTTGGAATATTTTTAGAATTTTGGAAAAGTTTGAATTTTTAAGAATTTTTGGAATATTATCGGAATTTAGAAAAAGTTTAAATATTTGATTTCATTCTAGTTTTTGGAATATTTTTGAAAAAGTTTGATTTTATTTAATTTAACAATATTTTGGAATTTTGATTATAATTTTCCGGCAACGTATTGATATTACGTGTTAGTTTTGTAATAAGTTTTATTCTCTTCCATTTAATTATATCAGCTTTATTTGTAGGTTTTTTCGATAATAATAGTATGTATTATTGTATTGTTT